>APFE030579614.1:0-21288 GCA_000404065.3 Pinus taeda
AATGTATTTTCATTGGATACAGTGAAGAATCCAAAGCCTACAGGTTGTATATCCCATCTACCAAGAAGTTTTTTATCAGCAGAGATGGTCAATTCATTGAAGAGGAAGCTTGGGATGGAAGCATAGAGAAAACAGTGAATGTTAAAAACTGTTTGTCTCATGATGAAGATGATGAGGAGGTGGCTGAAATGCATCCCCAAACAGCAGTGCCAAAACAAGGACAGCAAGGAACACCATTGAGGATAAATGAAAGTGCTTCTCCAAGCACACCACAAGGAGGAAATTCAAGTGCATCTTCAAGCACTTGCACACCAAATGAAAGAGGTAAGAAGTTTAGAAACCTAAGTGATATTTATGATGAAGGAATGAATTCATTATTTGCCTTGTTTTGTCATGTTGATGATCCTATTCATTTCGAGGAAGCAATTAAAGATAAGAAATGGATAGAAGCTATGGATGAGGAGATGAATGCCATAGAGAGAAACAAAACATGGGATTTTGTTGAGCTACCTAAAGGTAAAGAAGTCATTGGAGTGAAATGGGTTTACAAAACCAAGAGCAATGCTGAAGGCAAGATAGAAAGGCACAAGGCAAGGCTGATTGTCAAAGGCTACAAGCAGCAGTATGGGAGAGACTATGAGGAGACTTTTGCACCGGTTGCAAGGATGGAAACCGTGAGAGCAGTGTTGTCCATAGCAGCATAAAACAAATGGAAAGTCTACCAAATGGACGTGAAGTCAGCATTCCTAAATGAAGTGTTAAAGGAAGAGGTTTATGTTGAACAGCCTCTAGGTTATGAGAAGAAAGGTGAAGAGCACAAAGTGTGCAAATTGAAGAAAGCTCTTTATGGGCTGAAGCAGGCGCCAAGAGCATGGTACAGCAGAATAGATTCATATCTATTGGATAATGAATTCGACAAGTGTGAAGGAGAACCCAACGTCTACATCAAAGAAAATGATGGTAAAATTTTAATTGTTGTCTTATATGTTGATGATGTTATTTTCACAGGTAATGATGATCAGCTCATTAAGAATTTTAAATCAGTCATGAAAGAAGAATTTGAAATGACTGACATGGGTTTCTTGAGATACTTCTTAGGCATAGAAGTAGATCAAAATGAAAAAGGAATTTTTATCTCACAGGCAAGATATGTAAATCAAGTATTGAGCAGATTTAACATGGAAGAATGTAAGGCAGCGATCACTCCCACAGTGATGGGATTAAAACTCAGCAGAGAGGACAGCAGCAAGGATTTTGATCCTAGTTTGTACAAAAGTATTGTAGGTAGCCTTATGTATTTAACAGCAACTAGGCCTGATATTATGTATGCTGTTAGTTTAATTTCCAGATTCATGGAGAGGCCAAAGGAGGCACATTGGCAAGCAGCAAAAAGAATTTTGAGGTATGTCAAAGGTACCAAAAAGTTTGGAATTTTATATAATGTCTCAGAACATTCAGATGTAGTGGATACACAGATAGTGATTGGGCTGGAAGTGTTGATG
The DNA here is from genome assembly GCA_000404065.3 of Pinus taeda. Taxonomy (NCBI): domain Eukaryota; kingdom Viridiplantae; phylum Streptophyta; class Pinopsida; order Pinales; family Pinaceae; genus Pinus; species Pinus taeda. The sequence continues at coordinate 1,503 of APFE030579614.1, forward strand.
ATCGGAAAAACACTTCCGGTTATGTTTTCCATATGGGTTCAGGAGCCATTTCATGGGCTTCTAAGAAGCAGTCCATTGTAGCATTGTTTACAGCAGAGGCTGAATATGTGGCAGCTACAGCAGCAGCATGTCAAGCAGTTTGGATGAGAAGGATGTTGAGGAGCTTAGGCCAAGAGCAGGCAAAAGCGACAGTGATCTTTTGCGACAATAGCTCAGCTATTGCACTGTCAAAGAATTCAGTGTTTCATTAAGAGAACGAAACACATTGATACAAGGTTTCACTACATCAGAGAATTGGTGAACAATGGAGAAATCGTCCTAGAACATTGCAGGACTCATGAACAGGTTGCAGACATCTTGACAAAGCCATTGGATCAGAAAAGCTTTGAATTTTTTAGGAAGTGTCTGGGTATGACCGAATGCCTAGCAGTTGAAATTAAAGGGGAGTGTTAAATTTATAATTCCAGCTGCGCACGCGGACCTGCAGTCAACGCCGTGTTGAAACCACCCAGCAGAAAACCACAAACCGGAAGTAACCTCGTCGCACCGCTTTTGGCTTAAGGAGGTTTCCGTACGAAGGGGCTCCGATGCATTTTGGAGGAGCCACGTGGATTGCCGTGACATCACCCCCTGACATTTATCGGACGATAAATGTCGGTCTTCAACCCCTGTCCGATATGCGTCTGATTAATAAGATTGCTCTCCGCCGTCCGATTGAAGGGAAAGTTCTCCGCCGGTTAAGTTCTCCAAAGTACATACGGGGGTCTGATTAAAATTAATGTAGCGTGGACCTAGACCATACCTTATAATAATTTTATGACATGTTTTGGTAAAGTTTTAATGTTTTCCCTTACGGCGCGTTAATACGGAGTATGGGTAAAACATAATGTAAGTTTTTTTATTATTTTTTTATTTGCGCATATGTATGGAAAGAACGTTGACTGTGTGTCATGTAAAAAACACACACGTGGAGGTGAGTTTTTAGTTCGCGGCAGCGAGTAAACAAAACAGGGTCCGCAGCACCTGTAAAAGACCAGCGAAGAAAAACCAGGGAACGCACAGATGTGTAAATGAATTTTTGCTTTGGATTGTAATGTAATGTCATGTATTTGGCATGAAAGGCAGGAGCATAAATTTTTCTTTGTAATGTAAGAAGTAAAAAAATTGCACAGCAGTGCAGGAGTAGAAGGAGAAATGAATGAAGAAAACCAGTGGATAGTTTTGTTTGAAAACCATGAATTGTTTCACACAGCAGTGAAAAGGTAAATCTGTAAATCCCTGTAAGTTTTTGTTTTCACACAGCAGTGAATGTAAATGAAATATTTACACACAGTGGTGTAAAATTTCATAGGAGGCAAAGTAAGTTTTGTGAAAATGTTTTGGTGAATCCCTCTGAGTAAAAGAGGATGAATATGTAAGTGTTTTTGTTTAATAAATATAAATCATTTTATGGTGGTGCAATACTCTGCTCTGTAATTTTTTTTGAGACTCCTCTATGCAAAAAGATCCTGGAGCAAAGGAAACAGAGCATTGTCTCTGTGTTTTATTTTGTGTTTTTGGGATTTTCCCATTAAAATCCCCAACAAGTTATGGACAAAGATACAATGGGAAACATAATCCCGCAATCAGGAGATATAAGACTCTGTGGAATTTGACTTCCTTACTCAATTTGGACCAATGGGATTTCTTTACACGTTAATACTTTTTTCTACTTCCATGCATAAATGAAGAAAGAAAAATCCGAAGGCAGGCCGCAGTCGATGTTGTGCTTGGAACTGAGGGAGTTGAGTGGCATCGTGGATTTGAAAATGAACGAGGCATGTCCTAGTCCAGGATTAAACAGCCAATCGTGCACATCCCATAAGATTTGAACACGAACTCCTTCTACATAAATGGTATCGTTGCCCCTGAATTTCCAGGGCAATTGATTCACTTCCACTGCAAGTTTCCTATCAACGCTGATAACAAGTGCCGGATCGTCATCTCCTCTTGTGCAGCACTCAATGGATACTTGATGTGACCGTCCGCCATCGCCAAACTGAGCCACCGTAGATAAACATTCCTTGCCGACGATATGCTGTTTTCTCGACACCAGAACCGCCTTGATGCGGCCGGAGGGCCGGAACTTGGTTTTCCTGTATACCTCCTCCTCCATGTCTCCCAACATCAAAACCACCTCGTCATCGCACAAAACGGCAACGTAATACCCTCGTTCAGGTTCAGGCCCCGAAGCGAACCTTGCAGATGCCAGGTCCCAGACTACTTCGACTCTTCTTCCATCGATAATATCCGAGCTCTTCCATGATCCATGTTTTCTCCAGAATTTCCAGGGCTTCATCTTTATTCTGCAGAGGATTTCACTCGATGGTTCTCCAACTACAACGCACAGGCACCCTTGACCCATTATATTTTTGCACCATGTAACGGTTACAACAAGGTCTCTGTCCCCAAATTTCGTATGGTAGGTGGATGCCACTAGATTCTGCATGGTTTTCCCATTACTCTGGCCTGAGAAGCAAGAAGGCAACCCAGCTCTCATTTTTCTTGATAGATCAAAATCTAAGAATGGGATTCGCAGGTCCTGTTACTTGGGATACTTAGGAACTGTTTTTATAATATTAAAGGTATAGAAAATGAAGTCAATCCTCCTACATCACACTGTACTCCAGAGAGCGAGATGAAGGCATGGAAACAAATGCAAAAATAGGTATCTTACCACCAAGTCTTGGATCTTAAAGATATAAAGGGAGTGAATCTAACCAATATTATGTATATAGCTAAATAGCTTAAGAAAAAGTCGCTGATATTGTCAGCCTATGCCACCATCCTCGCGGCTTCCCAACACCAGTCCTCTGACCAAAGCACAAGACAGCGTTATAAAATCTATAAGCGGGAGCCGTCTACAAAAGGGTATGATCTTCGGTATTTTTTAATTACCAGATTCGTGTTCGAAGCATTTCTTTTTTACTAGGAATTACCAAATTTTTCGGAGCTGCTCTTTTGGAAATTCTCAAATCAATTTCAGAAAAAAGGAACTGGTGCGATAAATTCCCACAGACCTTCCGCGTAATCGACTATTGTTGAACTATTATTGAAGACGACCGCGACTGCGGTTCCTCCGTGTTGAAACTTCACCGTCGCCCTCTTTATTCATCCCTTCCGTACTCAACATGTCCGTGGTCAAAGAGTGACACCATCGATTTCGTAAGTTCCAAGGAATGGCAAATTCATCGAAGTTTCGAAAGCCGATATGAAGACCAAGGATGAGTCAGTCTATAATATCTAATAACGAAGGTCGACCACGCCAATAATATTGATGTCCTATCTGGCTTCAGAAACATGCTTCCGTGCCAGAAACGTTTTGTGTTGGAGTATCTCTACTTGTGATTCCTTTCCTACTTAATTCGTTTAGTCTTCAAAGTTCTATTGTGGTTGTTTATCAATTCTGGATTTCTTTTCAAAGGTTGGTTGCAAATTCCTTATTAGTCATTTCGTCATATTGTTTTTATATAATGCGTTGATTTATTATCCTTTCACAGTTACAGTTAATTTGGTTAGGTTTCACAGTTTCTCACGGTTGTATTTAATGTCGATATGTAAAGTAAAGAAATCTATGCACTTTATGTTTTCATGTATTTTTAATGCGTGTTGCAAAATTTTGCATTGATTGTTGCGGTACTTTGTTTTTATTTACGCGTCCTCGTACTATGTGAAGCTTGGTCATGCACTAAAGATCTTTGCAAAACATGATCATCAACCTAGATTAAGTTTTTTTTTTTTTTGGATCTACCAATATATGGTGGACCATCTTGGAGCCACTAAACGTTCCTTTTGCCACTTCATCTATGCTATGTATGCATTACCAAGACATACCAGACCAACTTTGTCTTTTATAGGTAGAACTCCACTTTAGTACCCCCTAATACCCCAACAAAGGATCCACCATAGCTACATCACCCACGAAGGGATGCTCCACATTAGTAGCTACAACCAACAAGAGTTTACCATATGTCTAAACACTCATATGTATCAACCACATGTCACCCACCAAAAATCCATTTGGGCGGCAAAAATGTTGAATCTTAATGCCACATGTCTTGCGTTGTGGCTATCATGTCATCAAGCTTGCCACTTGTTATCCATGTTGACATGCCATGTCATATTGATTCAGGGGTTCCAATACATCGATGTAATTGAGCTACCTTATTCTCGCCCGAGTATGTACTTAATCCTGATTAATTAGTTGCTAAGTGTAGATTAATGGATGTGATTAAGACAAGTCATGGTTGTCGTAAAACATGTTTTTCTGGTTATAAAATATTTTGGTCCTATGCCTAATTTCATATACTTAGCCACTTCACATCACACCGGTGGGCTCTTCCACTAGTCCTCGCCTCTTGGGTGAATTCATATTCTAGACCCTGCCCACTAGGCTTATACTAGTCCTCAACTCCTGGATGAATCCATATACTCCACGTCGCTTATCGGTCTTAAATCAGTCTGAGGCTCTCCGGTGAGTTTATATACCAAACTTCACACCATGTCATGGGCCCTTTCATTGATCCTTGACCTTTAGGTAGTTTCTTATACTAGATGCCACCTACCAAGCCTATACCATTCTTTGACTCCCAAGCTCATTTGTACCAGTCTAAGCTACAATATACCATACAAGAACTTTGATCAAGCTAGAACCTTTATTGAACAACTCTACTTCAAAAATGTTTTTCTTCTCATTTCTTTGGAGTTAGAAGAAGTGCAATATATTATTGGAAATGTCTTAGAACAAGTTATTCAACCATTCACCTTTCATTCTCAATTGGACCAGAACTAGAGAACAAGTGCCTTCAAAGATAGGTTGCCCAAACTTCAATTTCATTCAATCTCTCATGTTTTTTTTTGTTGCTTGATCTCCTTTGACATCAATGGCAATGTAGTTGACATATATTTGGTTTTCCTTTTATCACAAGTTATACTCATTCATATGTGCAAGTGATTGATAGATCTAATATTTCTTGAGTAAATCAAGTTAGGTTTGTTTGTGTTTAATATTCCTTATGGTTAAAATGGTTTAATATTGTTATCTTGGCTTTCTGATGTGCAGGGTAGTAGGTGGTGGAAGGTAGAGCATAGATCTCTAGAGTTGCATCATATAAATCATGTAAGGACCACCATTAGGTACAATGTATGCATTTTGATATTAGTCTAAAAGGCATGAATTAGGATTGCTTACAATAGATCTAGAGGAATTTCATGTAGTGGTCTACTATATAGTCTAACTTAGATCAATTATAGATCAGAGGAAGTGATCACCTATCTTTAGGAGATATTTTCTCCATAAAATTGATTCCAATCCTCCAATAGGGCTACATACACGTAGTTAGGTATAATTACCTAAACTCATACTTATATTCCTTGAGCAAACCTTCAAACTTTTTTAGTACTAGAGCCTTGGAAAAAGGAAGAGTTTCCTTGGGTCTCATCCCCCAATTTTTTGGGGGACCACTAGTTTTCTCTATGATTCCAACACAGTTCTTTTCATAGAATTTCCTCCTAACAAAATAATCTTGTCACTCAATTTCCTAATTTCTTCCAATACACCGTTTAGGACCCATGCCATTGAAATCTTATATATTTGTATTCCATCTAAGATAGCTTTGATAAGTATCAAATATTCACTCATCAAGAGCCATCGATTTCACTGATGGTTTATTGTATATCTACTTTGGGAAACCAAACATTGTTAATTACCATTCTTAAATGGAATTGGTTTTTGGTGGAAACACAAGCACTTTACTCCTTATTCCAATTAAATCATGTGGTAAGGAAACACATAGGACAAATATGTATGTTCATGATTTCATATGTTATAAAGGTAATTCACCTCATCACCCAATCTACAAAATTGTGACAAAAGCTAGAGTAAATGAGGATCAATCTCAAATAAAGCTAGCTCACACTATCATAGTCTTTGGAGAGCTCCACTTTGATTAATGGTATTATTCAAATGAAGGATTTCCTAAGCTATCCCAACTACCTTATGGATCTTCCTTCCTTCTTGAAACCTAAACTACTCACCTAAGGTTTGTTTTTTTATATATATTTTATTTATTTTTACAAAGACATTTTTAATCTTCTACCAATTACCCTTTTGAAATATTTTTTTTCATGTAGTTTCATATGGATATTGGCTAAAATTTTTCAAATGTTGTCAAGTGATCCTCTTTTTGGATCAAAGCCAGGAGTATAGTATTATAATCAAAAGAATTTTTCATATGGTTATTGTCATCTCTATGACCTTCCTTATGTCTTCTTCAAAGAAATTGGGGCATCTTAGGGATAATTCAATAGGTAGGCCATCATGCCTAATGATTTTATCCTTTTTGAAACTCTATAAACTTCGAAGTACTTCATCTTTCTCTGGTTCTTTCATCAACTCCAAGTTTTCCTTATTGTTTAAAAAGGCTGCAAAAGAGCTGGAGATCCTTATCAATTTAGAAATAGTGGCTCTGGAGTCCTCTAGAAGAGATTAGAGAAATATTTATCTGCCTTACATAGTATGTCTTTAATATTTATTAGTCATTATTTGTTCTCTTTGTTATTTTTCAAAATGTAATTAACATTTCTCCTACCATTTTCATATTGATGATAGAACCTCAATTTTTCACCATCCACTTGAGGCCAAATAGCCCTACTCTCGAGCCTCCATTCCTTCTTTTTCTTCAATAAGGTCTTCTTCTTCTCCTATTCCAATTGATTTGTTACCAATTTCCAGGACTTGGTAAAGCATCCATAACCTTACTATTATATCTGAATCCTTTTCCATTTCTTTAAGGATCTTATAATTTTTTTTCTTTTTTTCCTTAGCATATTAAACCACCACCTTCTTTCCCTCTTTTTTTTTTTTTAATTAAAATGGGGAATACTATCTTATACGGACGTAAAAGAGCCTCCTTACATTGTTGATATTTTTAATCAAATATCCCACCTTTAACCATTGAGAATTTAGCTTCAATGGGATAGTTAGTTTTTCCTAGGTAGGGGGCACCACTAGCACAATAGGATTATGGTTTGAGTCCCTCCTCAAGGCAATGCATTGTCTTAATTGAACAACTTCATCCACCAACCCCATCGAGATTAGAAAAAGTCAAGCACCTTAGCTATCCTATCTTAGCCCCTAAGCAAAGTCTAAGTCTTCCCCTGTAATCCCAAGGCCACTTTGAACACATTCCATATTCAAGAATATATCACATTATTCCACTTGATCAAAGTAGTGACCATAAAAATTTAGGAAAATCATCTCTTTCCCCATATCCATTTGGAATAAGGCTACCCCTAGACCTATAATAAAGACTCTATAGTTGTATACAATATATTAGGACCTTTTCCATCCAATTATAGTGCGGTCAAATATCCCAATAGCATCAACATAACTAAACTCCCACCTAACAATAAGTTTCAAGAGCTATTTAACTACTTTTTTATCCGTTGTCATTGTCTCCTAAAGGAGGATTATACATGTTTATTTATCCTTATAATCCTCTTGATGACAATTTCATTTTAGGGATAGCCGAACCCTCAACAATTGAGGTTAATAATATTATTTAAGCCCGTCACTATGGGTAGATTCTCAAGCAAACCTAATTAGATATATTTTTTTCCCACATGTAACCTTCTATAATGTGTATCTATGTTCCATACACATAATGGAATTTCTCCCTCTCTATTTTGGTTTCTAGATTTTTCTATCCAAGAAGCTTAACCTTTGTGCCACCTTCCTATGGAAGTTAAGGATGGATTTGTTTCTATAACAAAGGATAAAAAATAAGGCTTCTATTAGTATATTGTCCCATGAGTACCCCCCATAGTGAAATTCAAATGTACTATTTTGAAGAGTCTTCACTAATGTTTATTCTTCTACTAGGTCCATTTTAATTATAAGTAAGCTAATAATAGTTTAAGGCATACAATTGTTACATCTTGATAGATTGGGTGGAGGATCATTGATAGGCTCATGGAATTTTGTGTCTTCCTCTAACCCCAAGCTCCAAAAACCAAATTATCTCATGTTTCCATTTTACAAGTGGAAGGAAAATTTGGGGACTTCTATTAGAGATGACTGAAATCCTTGTTTTGATGAATAACATATATGATATATTCCTCATTGATACTCAATGCCAAAAGATGTTATACAAGTTCTAGTTCCTAAGTAAAATTTCTTTGGAATGCTTCTTTTCAGTTGGAGCTTCTTTCCATTGAGTAATCTCAATGGATTTAAGTGATACCAATGGGATACTTGCATTGAGCCTATTCCTTCCTCTAAGAAGGATAGTTAAAATCAATTACTAAGTGTCCATCGGTAAAATGTCATCCACATATCAAGGTTATACTATCATTTTCAAGATTTAACTAATATTAGTCTTTGCCTCTCTAAATAACTAGTTCGATTACCAAATATTTTCTAGTTTCTAGATATATTATTATTCGAGCTATCCAATTTCCTTAAGCAATAAATAAAATTAATAAGATGAGCCAAGGAAAATTATTATTTTTGCAATTACATTTTTCGACCAAAATATAAGAGGTAGGCTAGGCATTTGAATTTAAACTAGGAGTATGACCACTCCTATTGTTTGAGCACCAAAATCAACATGCCACTTCTTCATGAAGAGGTTTTGAGCACCCCATTTATACTTGCTTTCTAAAATATTATTCACCTCTCCGATGACATTAAAATCCTAGATCGTCTTTTTTTGAAGGTCATTATGTAGGGTTCATAACCCACCATAGTTTTAAAAGTTAACCTCACGAAATCCTTTAAATATTAATAGGACATATTCTTTCCCAAAAAACAACCAGTCAAATCCTTCTCTTATAGCGCCATCGCATTATTTAACCTAGTTTTAGAACAAAAACCTATATGTACTAGCTATATTTGCATTCCTCCTCTTTGTTTTCCATTATGCTTTAGAGAAATTTTGAGGTAAAAAATAAGCCTCAAAACAAAGATGTAGAACAAAAATCTACTTTATAAGAACCAATAAAATTCAATATGATAATGTCAACCATGGGGATGATTCACCATTTTTGGAGTAATAAGGTAAAAAAATTAAAATAAAAACTACTTGTTCAACTCCTATTTTCAACTTATCTCCTTATGATTTTACTCAAATTTAAAGAAGAAGTACTTTTTGGATGTGAAATTTATTTTTTCATCCAAGGAGTACCCATGTTGCATACTTTTGATGGACCCTACTACATGAAAAATATGAAATACATGAAAAAACATTATTCAATTCACATTTTTTCATGTATTTCACGTTTTTCGTGGAGTAGGGTCCATTGAAAGTATGAAACAAGTGTACTCCTTGTATGCAAAATTATATTTCATATCAAATTAGTGATCTTGCTCAAAATTTGAATAAAATCATAGGGAGATAAGTTGAAAAAGTAGTTTTTTCTTTTTTGCCATCCAAAACTTGATGAGGTATTGTAATCTTATTTTATTATTTCCACTATTACTTTATAATATTCCTTAGGAGGCCCACTTTAGACCTTAAAATTTCTCTAATGGTTCTAGTGTGGGTTTCCCTAATCTCCCTACCTCCATGGTTTTCAGTGCATTCATTAGACTATTCTCCAATTTTTTTTTTTAATAAACATTTTCACATGAAAATGGGTTGCATTACTAGCCAAGTTATGGAATTGTAGAACCAAATCTCCATAAAGGACCATTATAGGAATAGATGTTATATCAACATCATTCACTCTACTAATGGATCCATCACTTTCAATGCAAGGGATAGCTTAATAGAGATTTGTCAAACCCAAATCCATGTAAGCAAAAAGTTGGATCATAAATGCATTGTAAGGCTCTTTAGAAAATCCCTATCTTTGTCATTCACCCTCATCTCCAATCATAGTTTGCCTTAGGTATAACTAATGTCTAAATGCCACCCTAAGTCTCCTATAATTTCTAGTGTGTATTCCTTGAGTGTGTTAGGGTAGTTCAAGTAAACTTGATTTAGTTAAAGTTAATTTATTGTTGCTGATTTTTATGCTATAGGTTCTAACAACCCATGGTTTTACCAATGGTGTTGTTATGTTAAGTATGTTTAAAGGTGTGAATAATACATTGTAATTTTCCTTTCATCCATGGATGATTATTCAACTATATTCTACATTAAGGGCTTCCAGGGTAAAAGTATTATGTCCATGTGAATGTTTATGTTTATGTGTTTTGATTTATTTGTTTATTTATCTCAAATTATCCTTTTATTAGTAATAATTGGTATAAGAGTGAGGTTGGATTGGTAGAGATATATTGTGTTCTTGGATGGTGTGTTTCTAGAGTTACAAAAGTGAATCATTGTGTGTTGTGCCTATGAGGTAGAAACAAAGAAATATACTCCAAACAAGTTTTCTTTTGATTACATTATGCTCAATGTTATTGGAAAACAATGAGAGTATGACAAAATGTGAAAAACATCACCATGATTAGTTGGATAAGAGAAGGTATCCAGAAAGTCAACTTGAGTGATAGTGAGAGTAGTCTCAAGAAACTGGCCATGTGGAAAATCTCCAAGTGTATGGTAGGAAAGGACCCTATTGATAGTGAGTCCTTAAACTGAGAGGAATGAGGAGACCATGTGGTTGAAAAATGCCTTTTTGAGAGTGGTGAAATGATGTTTCACCGTGTATGTTTCATAAATTGGAGAAAAACATAGCATAAAATATCAAGGAAATAGGTTGTATGTGGTTGGAGTGGTAGAATAATGAAAAAAACAAGTTTTGGAGGCCATGGAGAAGTTGATAAGGAGATAGCGTGTATGGGTATAAAAAATAAATGGTGGTCATGGTAAATGAGAAATATGCCCATTAAAGGGATATGAGTTGCAGAGATAAAATATCACCTGGATTTAGCAAGTGAAAATTGTGTTACAAGACTAAGTTAAGGTATGGATCAACAAAAGCTAGACATATATTGGAACAGAGAGGTGACATGGACAAAAGAGAGTAGATGGAATTGATGGTGTTAAGGTTTCGTGAAAGAGTTGATGTGTTATGGAGAGCCACAATTGTGTGTGCACACCCTAAAGGTGTTTGGTCGAAGTTGTAAATCCTAGTCATAGGTAGGTTTTATTCCCAAAGGATGTTGTTAGACTTGATGTTCAAACATACATTTAGTACAATAGCACATGGTGTATCAAGGTGTAGAATGAACCACTTGAATAGGTACGAGGGTGGCAAGTGTACTCAAATGCTAGCTTGATGTTAGTTGTTGGTGTGCATACACACATGGATTAATGTATAATCAAGATGCAGAATGAATGAATTGAATAGGTATGGGGGTTGTAGGTGTACTCATATGCTATCTTAAGGGGGAGGTAATGTGAAATTTGAAGATGTGAGACGGTTGATGAACCATGTACCCGAAATAATGTCTTATAAAACTAGTGGATACCATAGCTAGTTATCGATGTACTTTAGTGGATGGTATATTTTTTATATGGACTTAAATAGTGAGATTGGGACTAGGCTAATCTCCTCATGTCAAGTTTCAGGTAAACCTGACTTAGTCAAAGTAAATTTACCATTGGTGGTTTTCAAGGTCCATGTTTTGATAACCCATTTTATTCTTATCTAATTTAACCTATTTATCGGTGTGAAGACTCCACTATAATATTCCTTTGTGCCATGAATGACCATTCAACTCATTTTTCTAATAAGGGTTTCCAGAGTAAAACAATTGTGTCCATTCGGTGTTGATTTTTATGTGTTTTGATTTATTTGTTTATCCCTCACATTATTGGTTTATTACTAACAACACAGTGGAAGAGGTTTGTTTGATCTCTTCTCTACTAATCTCAATTGAATTCCATGTAGATAAAATTGAGGTATCTCCTTGGTAGAATAGCCCACTCCTTTGTTTCCCATTTCTAGCATTAATGTCTTAATAACGCAACACCAATCCTTTTCAAACAAATTTATAATTGTGTATATTGAAGTGTAGGGAAATCTTTAGTGGCTAAGTTTCTCACATGGGCTATTTCTCCATGATTTTTGCAAAAAACACTAACCATTTTTCATTCTTCTAAAGATGATTCACCCATATTGTATATAATAAAGTAATTTCAATCTAAAAAAAATAAAATTATAACTACTATATAAAAAATGGAATATATTTAGTTGTGATTTTAAAAATTATTAACTTACATCAACATTTTTATACTTTATGATAAGAATCAATTCTTAAAATTTTCCCCACTTAAGCCCTATGAAAACCCTAAATGTGCCTCATAAGAAGTGAGTGGGAGATTTAATATATGAAAGGGGTACTCAAGAATACACAATAACTATGCTACTTCATAAGGCCCCAATGAAGAAAACCATCAACACAATAGTTCTATTGTTCATAACATTCCAACATAAACATTATTGACTTCATACTACTCTGTATTCATATAAATAAGTATCATATACAAACTTCAACATGAGCATTGTACATCCAAATGCAATCTCAACACCCTTCTGAAATGTCCATGGACCTTGAGGGTAATAATTATAGTATATTTTTATGTATCATTTATTCTAAGAAAGGGGAATATAAGCATAGACCCTATTAAGGTTCCTTCACATAGGAAGTGTTTTTGATACAGTTCCATGTCCTGATGCCAGGCTCTAATATTCTAAAGAAACTTAAAACATATTATCATATCATAATTCTTGTAGACATGATTTCTTCAAGATAGTTCCATGTAGTCATGCCAAGTTCTCTATTATGAAATACTCCAAGCATGTCGTGAAGGAACCCTAGATGCACCCATGAACACCATAGAACATGGACTATAGATTCAGCTTGGTAGACCTCATACTTGCCTCTTACTTCTCGCAAAACACAAACTCACTTCCCACATCTTACTTACTGCCCTCAGCCTTGCCTCCTTTAGAATCCCTGTATTCATTCATTCATACAAATAACATATATGTCATATACAAAGATTAACATACTTGAAACATTTCTTTAAAACTCGCTACAATTTGATCTAAGGAAATGTGAATGAGCTTGATAGGGACTCCCTTTTATATTTAGGATTAGTCATTAAAAAAAATACTCTAAAAATTAATTCATTTAATGCGTAAGTGATTGTGAAATGACCAAAATCCAAAACCTAATTTGTTAAAGATAGTTAATTACTCTCATATGGAGAGCTATCTAAAATTAGAGAGTTATTTAACTCGGTCAAGTTGAGTCAAATCGAGTTAAGTCATATTTGAGTAAAGTCGAATTTAGTGTGTGGTTGCATGTTAAGTTATTTTGGTCGAGTCGCTAGTTGGAAAAAAAATAAATACCTCTCACCAAGTTCATTGTAATCATCTAGTTTTGTGTGATCAATTGAAAAGTCGCAATTCATGTTGATGTGTGTGTGAAATATTTATGTTATTTTGTGTCCTTCCAACAAATTGATATAATATTCGAAGAAAAATCCAATAAGAATAAAGCCAATTGAAGAAAGCCAACATTTAAAAAAATTTATATCACAAATTGTCGCATTGTTAAGGAATTAAAAGTGCACAAGGGGTGCAAACTTTACACTTCAATAGTGCAAAAAGCACGACAGTTCATTGCAAACTTACCATTTGGGTGGAAATCAAGAAATTTACGTAGTTTCTCTATGTCGAGGTCAACAAGTGCATGAGGTATTAAAAGATTAAAAGTGTTGCGTACGAATTCATGGGTTAGAATATTTTTTGGTTCTAAAGCTTTAAGTTTGAAGTGATGTTGTTATTCTCACTTTTTAAATACGTGAGTGAGTTTTGAATGGTTTTAAATAAGAATCAAAGATTTTGTTTAAATAAAGCCAAGGGACATTCTTTTCAACAAGTTTGGAATAACTTTTATAAAAAGAATTTATAGAAAGGTTTTTTATATAAAAGAATAAATAAAGGATTTTATATCCAAGTTTATAAGGGTCTTATTATGATCTGAAAATGGGGCACTTAGGCTTCTTGTCTAACTTATAAGAACCTCTCCCACTTCCAAAGCTTTGAATTATTCCTAAGTCTTTATCATTAATCAAATGCAGAATTAATAAGTGCTTGACAATATAGGTGTATGCTTATGTCTGTTTTAAATTGTTTATATGTTGTAAGTTGATGTGCTTAAATTGATATATAAATACATATAAGAGTAAATAATGCAACAGTAAAACAAACACATAAGACAACAACTTAATTAGGAGTTCACCCAAAACTTTTGGGCTACATCTCCGTGAGCTCTAGTCAACTCAACTAGAGTCTCTCGGATTATGGAAAAGTCCTTTTTACAAGATCTTGGCTCAATTCCACTATTTTACATAGAAACAATGGGTTTAGACACCATTTTATCCCTGGCTCTTGAAGCTCTCGACATTCTAGCTCTCGGCTCTCGCTCTTGCTCTTGGCTCTGGCTCTGTATCTTCGGCTCTGTCTTCTTTGGCTTTGGTTTTAGCTTTCTGTAACTTCCAACTCTTTAGCTTTTCACTTGACCTCCAAGTGACTCCCTCGGCTACTCCATGCATTAGTTTTTTTCTCTCTCTGGCTGCTTATGCTTCTGCCTTTTTCTCTTGATTGGGCTCTCTGGGCTCCTTTGAGGAATTTTCCCAGCTTTTCAGTTTCCCCAGCCATTTCCCTACATTCAATCATTCCCTTGCGGCTCTGTGGCTTCTCTGCATTGTCTGTTCGACTGGCCATCTGGCTCTGCAGCTCTGTGGCTTTCAAACGCCTCATCATCTGCCAAAAACACCCGCTTGTAGCCTGGAATGATGCTGAGGAGATGTTACAAGGGATCGGGGCTATTTTCCAGGCAATAAGCCGAAAATAGACAAAATCCATTACACAGAGGTTTTCCTAGAAAATACACTATCGAGCACGATTTTCGGACGTGAAATTTCCTTCAATCGCCCCCAAAATCTCTATCGGGTCTGCCATTTGGCAGAATATCGATCGTATTAACATATTGGATAAAATCCCAAATACACAGGAAATATGTGAAAACCCTGACAAAATCTTTTTCATCGGACTTCAAATTATATCGAAATCACCCTAAACTCGCACCGGGTCTGCCTTTGGCCACTATCACAATCCCCGTCGTCGATTTATGGGATCTCTGATCAATGGTTGATATAAAATTTCGGATGACTTAGGAGTAGGGAGGTTACCCGCCCGAAAAGGTGGTTTTCCTCTCTCCTCTGCCAGCCACGTTTCGACTAGTGTGTGGGCTCGGGCGAAGCCAACCCAATACCGCTTTCCGCCTGAGGCCCACCCAAAATCCCACCTTTATGGAACTCATATTTTATGAATCGTGCCTATAATTTCCCTTCAAGTTTGGCTTGATTGCTTCAGGCATTTTTCCTTTTTATTTCGGTTTTTACACCGAAAAGCGTTAATACACGGGAAAGCCCCTTTATGGCAGAACTCAAATGTTATTGAGCCACACCTATAGAGCCCATCGAGTCTAGCTTTTTTTCCCCTTTACATCGCTTTGACACAAAGTTGCGATGCAATATATCACAAGCACAAGTCGCATGGGCCCGGGGGTAGGTCCCTTTACTCATGGCATCTACGACACCGATCCACTGATATTGATGATCACAATATTGCTCAGCCTGGGATCCCACCCTCGAACACAAGTCTATCTCCAACCCCATATATTGGAGATCAGAGATCAGGGGTCTCTTCCCCTTTCTGCTTAAGTCCACTCTTATACCTTCTCCGATGCAATTTCCCTTTATAAGGGTTTTTTTGCCCATTTTAGGGGATTTCGCCGCTTTTTCCAAAGAACCAAGGGCATCTTCTTTCTTCGATAATTTCAAAATCCTAAGTCCATTTTTGCCCATTCAAGTTGTAGTAGTTTAGAATGAGACAATCTCTGCAATGCGGGTATTTCCAGAAACTTCTTTGGACTTTCATTTTCCTCTGTGAGGAACACATAGACTTAGGAGTCTATCCAAAATCCATTTTGGATCATGCTTTCCCACTAAAAGAAATTTTGGTCTCCAAAAGACTTATATACCGATCTGAACAGTAAATGAGAGTAGCAGCACCCTCTTCTTTCAGCCTCCATACACTTGCCTTGCATAGTGCCTCTGAACCAAAGCCTTTGACCACTTTCCTTCCTGGATATGTTGGTCCTCCTAGGAAGAACTACCTTCCTCCTTTCCTTCTTGCAAAACTCCTACTGAGATGGTCATAGAAGGTAGTTTGAACTTCTCTACCTTGATCACTGATCCAAGGTGGCTTAAACAAATGTGAAGTACACCTGCTCCACAAAATTCGCATTTGTACCTGTTTGAAAAGTTGTCAACAACCACTGTAAATAACAACAAAATACAGACAACAACTGGATGGTCTAACTCTTTCTTCAACAAAAGAAACAAATTCCACATCTTGTGAACACCTCCATGTCTTACATCCGCATACAAATGATGGACTAGACAACAAGTCCACAAAACATGCCTTTAAAATTAATCACTCTTCAAGTCAAGCATGCAGAAGAAAAGACCAACATGACTCTTTTTCAAAAGATGAAACACTTCATCATTATCTCCATCTTGGAGACCAAGTTAACTTCTCCCAAGTCAACATTGCATCACATGCATGTCAAAGCAATCAACCCTACAAGTTTGTTCAAACTAAGGAAAACATCAATATCCCTGTGTCCATGCACATCATGTTCATGCATGCATTTCATCCTTCAACTTTCACCTATGTACACTGTACTTTCGAAGCTGAAATGAACTATAATTTTGTAGTAATAAAGTGAGCCTCGTACTCAACTTTTCCATTCACCTTCTTGGTAAAATCCTGCAACTTGCATTCCGTTAACAAAGAAATACAAATAGATGCATGAATAGACCTGCAATCTTAATTGGATAGAAACTCTAACCATTTCTCACCAATCCCTTTCAAAGGTACTACCTTTGTCTGCACATCAGCATCAACATGTGAATCATCCTAAGACACATCATTCATGGAAACTTCCTTTCGATTTCTGCCATCTTTTGTTTCCACTTTCTTCAGCTTTTGTGGAAGCATTGTTGGATTCAGAGTCCAAAACTTTTCAACAAGATTCCCTTGCTTATGGAAGAAGTGCATTGCAGGTGCATCCTCTTGACATCATGATTTGCCTTGTCCAATGGACCTTTGGCTTCTTGCTTCTTTCCCGTAAAAAGTTTCCTGTGTGTGGCAATTCACTTCCACCATCTAGAAACATGATGGTTATCCAAACCACAAAAGGAACATGCAATCAATTTCCCATATCTATGTGAAAATTTATCATGCTTTGCAAAATCAAAAGGAATATGATTAGAACCAGATTTATACCTGCCTCTTTCACCTTTATTGTCTTCATGAGGAGGTGAAGCAAATGAAAAAGTGTCCCCTCTGGAACACTATCAATCTCTTCAAGGCTGTCAGAGTTTCCACAACTCTCTGGGTCAAGTGTGTGCTTCTAAACACCTACATCATGCAAATGATGTTTCTAGACAGAGTTTCCACAACTCTCTGGTTCAAGTGTGTGCTTCTAAACACCTACATCCTGCAATTTGTCAGAAAGCATATGCTTCTCTTCCTCCAAGACAAAAGAACTTCAACAACATTAATAAAGAGCTTATCAAAGCAACCTTTTGCAACAAACCTCTTGTGCTTCAAGGATTGCTTTGAGGTCTTCTTGGATAGAAGAATGCCTTCAACCCTTCTTCCTTCTTGTCCTTCCTAGACTAAGCTATTAATAAATTTCCCTTCACCTCTGCAAACGTAGACAATAGTTAGTCTGCAAACAAGAATACATCAACCAGATAATCAATCCTTCACTGCCCAAACACCTTCCAAGCAAGCAATCTTTGCTCTGCCAATCAAGCATTCTGATATAACCTTCATTGAAGGTGAGGTTAACCAATCTTAAGCTCCGATACCACCTGAACTGAAAATGGGGCACTTAGGCCTCTTGTCTAACCTACAATAACCTCTCCCACTTCCAAAGCTTTAAATTATTCCCAAGTATTTATCATTAACCAAATGCGGAATTAATAAGTGCTTGACAATATAGGTGTATGCTTATGTCTGTTTCAAATTGTTTATTTGTTGTAAGTTGATGTGCTTAAACTGATATATAAATACATATAACAGTAAATAATGGAGCAGTAAAACAAACACATAGGACAAAAATTTAATTAGGAGTTCACCCAAAACTCTTGGGCTACGTCTCCATGAGCTCTAGTCAACTCAACTAGGCTCTATAGGTTTATGGAAAAGTCCTTTTTAAAAGCTCTTGGCTCAACTCCACTGTTTTACATAGAAACAATGGGTTTAGACACCATTTTATCCCTGGCTCTTGAAGCTCTTGGCTTTCTGGCTCTAGGCTCTCGCTCTGGATCTCGACTTTGGCTCTAGCTCTTGGCTTTGGCTTTGGCTCTTCAGCTCTAGCTCTTTGGCTCTGGCTTCTTTGGCTCTGGCTTTGGCTTTTTGCAACTTACAGCTGTTTGGCTTTTCACTTGACCTCTAAGTGACTCCCTCGGCTGCTCTGCACATTAGGTTTTTTCTCTCTCTGCCTGCTTATGCCTCTGCCTTTTTTTCTCAATTGAGCTCTCTGGGCTCCTTTGAGGCATGTTCCCGGCTTTTTGGCCACCCCAGCCATTTCCCTGCATTCAATCACTCCCCTGTGGCTCTATGGCTTCTCTACGCTGTCTGTTCAACTAGCCATCTGGCACTGCAGCTCTGTGGCTTTAAAACGCCTCATCGTCTGCAAAAAAGGCCTGCTTGTAATGTGGAATGATGATCAGGATCTATCACAAGGGATCGGGGTCATTTTCCAGGCAATAAGCTGAAAATAGACAAAATCCATTACACAAAGGTTTTCCTAGAAAATACACTATCAGGTGTTGGAGATCAGATGCACAGCAAACAATAAAACATATACACAGCAGTAAAATCATGCATAGGCAACACAGGAATTTAACGTGGTTCACCCAACCAATCTGGGCTACGTCCACACAACATAGGCATCAGCAATCTTATTAATCAAACAGGAGATTACATAATTCAATCCTCACAAACTCTCACCCTCATTGCAAACAATCCGAATGGTTGCTTGTTTTATAGCAAAGGGAATCTAACAACCTCATTAACTCACTTTCATCAAATATAGGAGGCATTAATCATCTCCCAACAACCTGGAGCTAATCTAGGAACTGATTCCTATTGTTGTCATCTACTGAGATTTTTCCTATCTTATGCAAAACAGAAAATCTCAACAATCTCCCCCTTGACAACAATTAGCCTGATGCCATGTTATTATTATTTTATCTTTTCTGCAAGCCAAGAGAAGCCAAACACCAGCATAGCTTCTCTAACAAAACTGGTTTCGTGAACATGTATGCACAATTCCCCTTTGTATGCACCTTTTCAAGAGAGACTCCCCTTTCAGTGATAACCTGTCTTACAAAATGGTACTTGATCGGTATATGCTTTGATTTACTATGATAGGCCGGATTCTTAGCCAAATGTATTGCATTTTGACTGTCACAAAATAACTTGATGTTGTCCTGCAACCTACCAAATTCACCAAACAAACCTTTAAACCAAATCGCTTCTTTGCAAGCATGAGAGGCAACAATGTATTCTACTTCAGTAGTGGATAAAGCAACAACGTTCTGTAGCTTTGACATCCAGTTGATAGCTCCACCTGCAAGAGTAAAGACGTACCCTGAAGTTGACCTTCTCTTATCCAAATCACCTGCAAAATTGGAAT
>APFE030579635.1:4839-29597 GCA_000404065.3 Pinus taeda
GGGCTTCTATGGGGCACACTAATAACAATATGGGGACTACATGGGCACAACAATATAATAAGGGGGTTGTACTAGTAACAATAAGGGGTTACACTAGTAGTATAGGGACCTAACCATTCGACAATATTCGATAATATTCAGTTGATTGAAAAAATAAAAATTACTCTGACCTTTACCTTTTGGGGGTTCAAACTTTTTTTCTCAGCCTTTCCAAGCGTGCCAATTGCATTTCTTTACATGAATTATTTATTTCCACATTACTTTATAGAAATGATTTATTTCCACATGAAGTATGCCATGACGAAGATAGGGAAGACAAATGTGGTGTTTCACCTACCAATGCTCCATGTATTAACGACGTTGCAACTTCACATGTTGTGGCTCCGCATGGCTTCACTAATCCTTCTCATGCCTTAGAATGAATTGTATTTCTAATAAATTTTATCTCCAAAGTGTACACAGTCAAATACTTTGTGACACTATGCTTCAGCTAAGTTGCCTTTGCTTGATTTCAAATTCTGGAGTTTCAGGAATATTGATCTAGCACCAACTCACAACCTTCTGAAGCCTCAATTCTTTATTGTCCCAAAATATTTTGACTAATATTATTTCATATGTTAATATAAACAAAGAAGCACATAATCCAATCCTAACAAGTTAAATAAAAGATAAATTTGTGCCTCCCCAACCATCTAATTTTACACCTCTTCTCGAAAAGTAAATTCATAACTTCAAATAATTTTCCAACAAACAGAATAGATGAAAATTCACCCGCACACAATCCATATGTGAGGATCATCTCTCATAGATTACATCGCCTTTTTTCTCTATTAAGTTGTGTATATTTTCAACTACATGGCTCAACTATTTTGCTTTTACTTCAGGAAGGGTCGAAACTCAAATTAGGCACCAGTTTGTGTGTAACAAAAAACATAACAATTAATCAACATACTTTCTATAATTCAACCCTTAAGTTTGATGCAGAGAGAATGTACACAAGTAAGCCTCAAAACATGCTTCATGTGGTTGCCAAGAAAGAGACTAACTGAAGCAAGAAAATTTCCACCATATGCCCAACGGACTAATTAATAAAGATGTTCCCCATTGTGCCCTAAGAGGGCTTAGATAGGTTGCTTAAGAGTGATAGAAACAAACAAGGATTTTGCACATAATTCTCATTGATCATCTACAAGAGAATGTGAATATTATTCCTCAAAATAGCGATGATTTCCAACAAAAGCTTTTAGTCCCAAAGAAAACAAAAATTTATCCCACCGATCCTCCACAAAATTTGACCCTTTCAAGAGTCCCCTGGCCACATAAATTTATTTGCTCAATATACACACTTAATTCATGCCAATATAGGGCTAAACATGTCCTTTATATAGAGGTCAAAGTGCCTTTTAGAGGGGAGGGCAACTTACCTTGGAGGGAAATTCAAAATTTTAATTTTCAAAATTTTGGAGCCAAAAGCCCTCTTTTAGTTTGAGTTCGATTTACATTTGGGTTTTAATTTAAATTTTATACCCTTCACAACTAAGAAAGCCATAACATATTTAAACCATTTTGTTTAATTTGATATTTAATGAAAATTCCTTTTGGCCTCAAGATTTGAGTAATATGCTAGTTAGTGAGAAGTTGCCACATTGTCCACTTTTGAGGTTCCTTGATTAACAAATGGGGTTTAAACTTTACGACATCATATCTCCTCAAGCGAGATGTTCCATAGGGCATGCATGCTATCATTTGAATCAACACTATGAGGAGCATCCAATTAAGGTTACCATGACTCCAAATATCATGATTTTTCATGTCATATTCATCAAGAAAAGTGGGGCTTCTAGGGTTTCCTGCCATCCTTCCAGGGGTTCTTGTCAATTGAAGTTTCCAACTGAATCAATTTAGACAAATATTAAGTGTTCATGAACAGACGTTGGCATCAATGACAACATCATTCAAAAATATCCCCCTTTGCCATTGATGGAAACACATACTCTCCCTGCGATCACTTCTTCCTATCAATATGCATCAATAACAATGATTCCTTCAATATTGAAGGATGACTTCTATTGATCCATAAGCTGACTAATATGCATGATCTGAAAACTTCTTCCCATTTTCCATTTATCAACCTACTAAAAGATAAATCTTTAAATATGCACCTATTGCTACATATAGCCCCCCTATTCAACTTTCACAGGGAGTTAACAAGCTAGATTATTCAGAATAACATATGGACCCGCTCTTCGATTGGATCATCTTGAGATTTGAAATCTTCCATTAAGGATTCATCATGACCTTTCGACTTAACAAAAAATAAAAGCATGATTGCACAGAATTTTCCATTCACTTGATCTTCTTGCATTTGTTTTCTCATCTAGACCTTCCCATACCTAGTGTTAGGGTTATCTTTCATGAAAGATTCCATCTTGCACCTACAATCATGAGCTATATCCCCGTAGTTATGGAATTTGTAACATTTAATGTTGGGCCTGAATAATGGAACAAATGACATATACATTCGGTTACAAAGTCATTTTAAAACTTGTCTTGCAATCTTGCAAAACTGCTTCTAGGTTTGTGATAATGTCTTTAATAGTCACACCTGTCATACGTTCTGCAATCCCTAGCCATACACATGAAGTTAGAAGATGAAAAACAATAACCATTAAACATGCTAGGGTCCTTGGACATGTTGTATTGTGCTAAATATCTTCTGAAATAATCCTTCTTTGGAGGAGGTGTAACCTTTTGTTGATTACTTCTTGGAGCAACGACATTTTTAACCTTATTATGTCCTTCATTTCGATTTGGCCTTTGAGGAATCGTGCTATCAATCTTTCTCTCTGAGTACTTGGATATTGTGTCTTCGTCACATCAAGATTTACCTACTTATTTTGCCTTCATCTTCAATTTAGCTATGTCATTATTCTTCCTGTCATCATCCAACAATTTCTCCTTCCTGAGCTTATCTATTTCAGTTAGGGAATTGTCTCCTTCATTTTCCTTTCGATGAATAACTTATTGAAATCAGATTTTCAAGAATTTTCTTCTTTCTTATTCCTCCTCTACTTGTAGGTTTACAAGAGTGAACTTTTATGTTACTATGTTAAGATCTTGTATTTGTCCCTTCTACCTTTCATTTTCCTTTCTGACCCTGCCAATTTCCACTAAATATGCATCTAGTTTGATTAACTTCAGTTACATACCTTTGACTAGATTCCTCTAATTGGCTTGCCAGATGTTTATCTTTCTTTTCTTCTTCTTTCACTTGGATTTTAGAAGGGAAACTTTTCTTTGAGTGCCCATGGAGCTTCTTATAAATACTTTTAGCTATTGAATATTGATCAACATTGACTTTTACACGATCTGACATGTTGGAAATGTAACTAATTTCGGTCTTCATAATTGCTATTGTACTAATTTTAATATGTATCTTATGTGACAAACAAAAAAAGAAAAGAAAATTTTATTATTTTAAAGCGTGGGTTTCATGCTCCTTGCTGATGGTCTTGTAACTAAAAGCACGTTCTTCATGCTTCTAGGGTTTGTTAGGTCATAGGATATATTGTCATGAGTCAAGAGAGTTAACATCATGATTATAGGACCCTTCTGGGCAAGATGTATCTTGTAAAAGAATTTATTTTGAGTCTATAAGGTCTTGGAAACCTCCAAAGTACAAGTCGGCCCTAGAAGCTACAAGTCCGCCTAAAGTAGGGAATTTGACCCCTTGGAAAGGTTATAAGTAGAAGCATATTCAACCTCATTTGGCACTCAGTCACTAACAAGTTTGACCTCTCAAGAACAAGTGCGATATAAAGTTGGAAGAAGCAATAAAGGAAGAGCAAAGGTCTAGAAGATAAGGAGAATCCAAGAATAAGAAGAAAGTTTATTTTTGGGGTCTATCTCTCTCATGCGTGCAAAATCTAGGGTTTCTACAGCTTCTAGGAAGGACGAAATTGCAAAATCCAAATTGCAAGGGATCAATTTGTAGGATCGAGTTGCTATAAGAGTAAATATTCTAATTTGACTTCGTTTAAACATCACTTTTCTTGAGAAAGAGCTCTTGAATAAATGTCCTAGGGTTTGTGCAAAAACTACAAAGTTGAAGTTGCAGGTCAAATCAGCAGGTCAAATCAGCAAGTCAAAGTTTTAGGGTCAAAGCTAGGGTTTGAAGGTGTAGCTGGAAGCTGGGTGATGAAAAAGTTTTTCTTAAAGGGATTACTTGGTACTTGGAGGAGGACTTGGTCTAGGGTTTGGTTCTTGATTGTCTCATTTGAAGCAGATCTTATAAGAAGAGAAGATTTTTTTTTTTGAGTTTTCCCCTTGGAGGGTTTTTTCCCTTGCTTGCGACCTAATTTTTATGTCCATTATCTTTACTGTACTGCTCTTTATATTTGTTTGATGATAATATATAATAAAGAAAAACACAAGAAGATAAAATAAAGTTCACAAGCAATTATTAATGTAAAGGAAAGTCTGAATTAATAGATGCCTTATTGCATTTTCCAACATAATAGAGGAGTGAAAATGATATTCATGGATTTGTATTGTACCTTCTAGATTCATTGGTAGATGTGTCTCTAGAAAGAACAGAGCATCGTACATCACATCCCAGAGATTTTAAATATACTACCATTTTGGATTCATCAAATTCAGGAGCTGGTGGACCAACTTGATTTACTTCATCAACTACAACCTTGGAGACTTCCTCTGATTCTTTTGAATGTTTGGTGGCTTTCTTCTTTGAGTTTCTAATGTTTGTACTCTGAGATCTACCTTCTAGCTGTTAAGCTGCAACTGAAGGAAACGAATCTAGTTCCAATTGTTGGAAATACTGAGAGGGGGGATGAATCAATATTTCTCTTCCGTTAGTATATTTGTAACTTTCAAAGCATTAATTATTATTATCATCAAATTAACATAAATAAATCATCAACACCAGTAAAAAATGCACAACAATAAAGATAACACACTAGATATTTTTATGTTGGAACCTTTCTGGAGAAAAACCATTGAATGATTCTTAATATTTGTCTTCAATAATTTACATCAATTAGGAATTTCTAACGTCTGATATTTTTGGTTCCAACTAAAAGAGGTTGCAATCCCCTAATTTACAAGCTCCAACCTAAAGGACGCTCCCACGCCTTGGTTTACCAGTGCCAACTGGAAGGATACTCCAACGCCCCAGTTTACAGGCTCCAACCTGAAGAGTTCTCCAACACCCTGTTTATCAACTTTGTCTGGAAGGACACTTCAACGCCCTTTGCAAATTCCAACCTACCATAACACCACCCTACCACCCTAAATATAGAATATAAAAGACTAATATAGATCACACTGAATATGCTGCTTAGCCACTAGTATCAATAACACTGCTGCATTTCTATTTCTCTTCTCATATCACTGTCATAATACAACTATAATTGCCACTACTATCAACCACTCCTGTCTCTACTGTCAGTACTATGAAATCACGTCACTGCCAAGTATTGCTCACATGCATAATCCAATGTGCAACAAATTTGTCAAGTGCCAAACTGTAAGGTGTCTCAATCATAAGACACTAAACTAATTACCTCTCTGCTATGCAATCAAAATTCAATGTTTATGCTCAACATATGCCATTGTCAAGAAATTAATGGCATCAACAATTGTTGCTCAACAAACCCTAGAAACATGTCAAGCTCTCACAATAACCTACCCATAAGCCTTATAATAATAATTTGATCAAAACACAACATTAGGACTTTTCATGTCTTTGCATTTGTTTGCTACAGAACCTTGATTGTGATGCTTTTCCACAATTTAATTTGGATCAATATGGGTTTCAACAACCCAAAAACCTATAATAAAACATATATAAAATTAGTTTCTTGAAAAATTCATAGTTTGAGGGCACATTCTACAATTTGACAGGAAATTGGCACTAGTTCTACAAAATATCACCTATTTCTGTCACTAGTCACTAGGAACCATTAACAATTCGACACATTTTTAGTTGATTGAAAAAACAGAAATTACTTTGACCTTTAGCTTTTGGGGGTTTGAACTTTTGTTCCCTGCCTTCCCAAATGTGCCAATTTCACTTCTTTACATGAATTATTTATTTCCACACTACTTTACACAAATGATTTATTTCCACATGAAGTATGCCTCGACTAAGAGAGGGAAGACGAATGTGATGTTTCACCTACCAACACTCCATGTATTAACATTTTTGCGGCTTCACACATAGTTCCTCTACGTGGCTTCACTACTTCTTCTCATGCCTTAGAACCGATTGTTCTTTTTAATAATATTTCTCCACAAAGTATACATAATCAAATACTTCGTGATGTTATGATTCAACTAAGTGGCCTCTTCTTGATTTCAAATTCTCGAGTTTGATGAAAACTAAGTTACCACCAACTCACAACCCTTTGAATCCTCCACTCTTTATTATCCCACAGTTGCTCGATTACTGTTCTTTTAGTTGTTAATAGCAAAAAATAAGTGCACAATCTACTCCTAACGAGTCAAATAAAAAATAAAATCATGCCTCCCCAACCATCCAATTTTACATCTCTTCTCACAAAATACATTCATAACTTTTCATAATTTTCCAACAAATAGAATAGATGCCAATAAGTTAGGTCTAGTTGTGAGGAGTTCAAAAGGTCACATCTAATGATGAGAATTCCCCTCCATGGAATCCGGATGTGAGGATATTCTCTCCTAGTGTACATCACAATTTTTCTCCATTAAGTTATGTATCTTTTCAACCACATGGCTCAGTTGTTTTGCTTTGCTTCACGGAAGGTTGAAACTCAAAATAGCCACCAGTTTGTGCCCAATGAAAACTATAACAATTACTAAGAGACATTGCAGAGACAATTTCGTAATTTGACCCTTAAGTTTTATGTAGGGACAATGTACACAAGCAAGCCTTAGAACATGCCTCACGTGCTTGCCAAGAAAGAGACTGCTTGAAGGACAAAAATTTCCACCATAAGCCTAATGAACAAATCAATAAAGATATTCCCCATTAATTCGCTAAGAGGTCTGAGACAACTTGCTTAAGAGTGACAAAAATATGCAAGGATTTGGCACAAAATTCTCATTGATTAGCTACAGGGGAATGCAAAGAAAAGTGATTTTGAAGTCTAGTGAAACCCTTTAGTCGTGTTGTCACCTAAGATGTACACCTAAGAGTGGGAAAATTTTTCAACCCCATAAGGTATAGTCTTTATGGCGTAATTCTTAGGTAGGCGTTGTCACCTGTTGCCTACTCTCTTTGTTTAAGCTCTCTCCTAGGAAAGCTATGGGGGGTAGTCCCTAAAGATGGTTAGAAAAGGAAAAATCGTTGGAACAACAATTTCTAGGAGACAAAGGGAAATATAATTACCACTTAATGTAACCTGAGGTAAGGATTAATTAGAAAGTGTGATTATTAATGAGCTATGTAAATATCGAAAGATGGATTCAATTAAATCAATATGACATCAACAAGATAAAGTATGATAGACCAGTTCCTTATAAATAATGCTCAAGTAAAGATATAATGCTTGAAAATAATGATTCAACTCACAATATTGAAATGTTGCAAGACAAGGTTAGTACAAGAGATCAAGAGATTATAAGCAATTTGAAATATGAGAAATAAGACTTGAGGTGAAACTTACAAGAAAACAAAGCTTGTTCTTCAAGTAAAGATGATATGATATTCAAAGGCAATAAACATGATTTATTTTAAAGCTTGACTGAATACTCCTCCAAATAAATAGTTTCAAACCATCAAAAGCCTACGACCCTCACAAGATGAAGAACGTCCTCCGAAAACCTCACGTCCAAGACGACAAAGAGTCTCAATATGCTCACAACATTACAAGAGAAAGGCTCAAAATTTTAATTAAAAATTATAGAAAATTTTATGATTCATTTCCATTTTTTTTTAAAGCCTTGATCCCTTAAAAGGTTTTGGTTATATTCTAAGTCAAGAAAGGTTTCAGATTTGGAAAAGATCTATGAACTCCTTGAGCTATTGGCTTGGAGAAAATGACTTCCGAAAGCTACAACTTTCTCCAAAATATAGTCTCAAAAGACAAGCCTCCAAATGGGTAATTCCCTGCCAAAACTTGATGGAAATACCCTTTAAAACATCAATTTTCTCTGCAAAATTCATAAGGGTTAATTGAAACAACCACCAAACAAAGGATCAAGCCCTTCTAGTCTTGCAACTAGATGATTTAATGCCAATATTTCTTGCGGCCTCAAGCAAAAAAATGATTTATGGAACTGTAAAATGATGAAACCCCAAGTGAGATCTTTACAAGTAGATCTTGGAAATTTTTCTTAGAATTTTTATAAAAATTATTTGAATGAAACCCCTCTCATAAATTTCAATTTTGATGTGAGGGAGATCCATCCTTTTCTTGTGTCCTGAAGGAAGAGGGTTAAAAATTGATAGACGACTTCTAAGAAATTCGTTGCACTAGAAACCCTAGCCGTTTAGACTAGGAGAAGGGTTTGGCTTCCAGAGAGAGAGAAAAAAAAAATCTATTTTCCCTTGACATTGAAGTGGATCCACCTGCAAGAAATATTCACAAAGAGATCCCAACAAAACACAAAATCTTGTCTGGAGATTTGCAAGAAAACAATGAAGAAAATCCCATATTCGTATATATATATATATATATACATAAGATGAACACAATATATACAAGATTTATTTACAAAATCTACAAATTTACTAGATCTAAGGAGTATGAGTACAAATCCGCTCCTTAATCGGTAGAAATAAGATCTAATTTAGCCATATCTATTTAATTAAAGAGTGAAATAGAGATAATAGAGTATATAAATAATTTTTGTTACAAGAAATAGCTATGAAAACCCTTGCGAAATCGTTAGATAAGTCTTTGTTGGCAAACAAAGTAGGCTCTTCAACTTTTATGTATTGTGAGTAGGATGGTCCAACCAAATATGTCCCCTAATGCCCAAGAAAGATCTCTAGACAATGAAGATGAAATTTGTTGGATCACAAGGAGCTAGATAGCATAATGAAATAAAGGATTAGGAGTTAAACCAAAAATCCATTAGAGTCACTACTTCTAAAGTGTTTCTCTTAACTCAAAATCAAATGCAAAATACCTATGCAAATAGTAGATACACCAATTACAAGTGAGATAACAAAGATCTAATTTAAAACCAATAGAGCATTAAGAACAAAATTCAGAATAAATTTACCATAAAACATAGAAGAGGAACACCACCATGAACAGACCCCCAAAGACTTTTTTATTAATCATAAAATATTTCTAGTACAAAATAGAGCTTCAGTAGCCAAGAGCTTAATTTTTAATGTGTTACAAATGAGGAGCATTAGCCTCCTTATATAGAAAATGAGAGAGCTAGAACCCCTTCAAGTAGAAAAAAGAGGCTAACTTGACTTAATCCATGGCTTAATACTTCCCAAAAAAATTCAAACCCTTGATGATCTTGCACAAATCCAGAGGATGAATTCATTTTCCTTGATAGATGAACTAGATGGACCATAAAAAATTTCTGTGATTTTTCTCCTCGAAAAATTCTCATTCAAAGTAACCACTTGGACTGAAAAATTTGATTTTCTTGATAAGTTAATTTCTCTTAGGCCAACGAATTTCTTGTGGGACTTTTCCTACTAGAATCATGGATATTCCTTGACTTTTTAATTTACTTCCTTCTTGGGAAAGCACACAACACTTTTTAATTATTTTTCCGCTTGGAGAGAATTTTATTTCCTCTCATTTTAATTTAATGACGAATTTCCCGCTATTTATTTTGCCAAATTTTGCTGGAAAATAAAGATAATGACTCTAGAGGGGTTTAAACATTTTTTCCACCCTCAAAGTGTGTCAATATAGAAGGTTTAGGAGTTGAGGTGTAAAAAGTACTCATACCCCCTATAGCTTCTATATACAACAATTTTTTATATCTTTACATCAAATATTACATAAAAATCTTATTTAGAAGGGGGATTTTGACAATTAAAACATGACCTCTAGACACAACCAAATTCTGCGAGACTTCAGACATGATCTAGTATGATAATTTACATCAACTCTATACACTAGGAGTCATTCAATACTTCACCATTAAGCTTCACTCTAGCTTTGGGGGATGTGTGGGGGAAAATCTTAACTGATTATAAGTGTTGAAAAATACAAATCATGAGCTAAAGAATAAAAACTCTCTAGAGTGAAACTCTTTAGCAAAAATTCTTAGGCTACCTAGATGTGTTACATGGCTAAATATACTAGAATAATTTTTACATAACGAACCACAAGGCTGCAGAATTTGGATTCAAACTGAAGACCAGACGTTGAATGATGATGACGACTTCAGAATTTTTTTTGACTGCTCTAAAATGTACTTTGCTCGTGGGCTAGTTTACACCTGCGTGGTCAACAAGTCCCAAAGAAAACAAAAATTTATCCCACAGATTTACTACAGAAATTGACCCTTTCAAGGCTCCCCCAGCCACAAACATTTCTTTTCTCAAGATCCACACACTTAATTCATGCCAATAGAGGGCTAAACATGTCTTTTGTATAGGCCAAAGTGCCTTTTAGAGCAGCTGACTGACTTATCTTGGAGGGAAATTCAAAATTTTGGAGTCGAAATCCATATTTTAATTTGAGGTTGTCTTACATTTGGGTTTTAATTTAAATTTCATCCCCTTCACAATTAATAGAGCCACAACATACTTAGACCACAATAAATTTTAATTTAAATCTTTAATGAAAATCCCTTGTGGCCTCAAGATTTTAGTAATATGCTAGCTAGTGAGAAGTTGCCACATCATCCACTTTTGGGATTCCTTGATCAACAAATGGGGTTTCAAATTTATGACATCGTATCTCCTCAACTAAGAGGATCCACGAGGTGTGCAACCTATTGTTAACATCAACATGATGAGGAGCATCAAATGAAGGTGATATCGTGATTTTCCATGTCATATTGGTCAACAAAAGCAAGGCTTCTAGGGTTTCGTACCATCCTTCCAACTATTCTTGTCAATTGAAGTATCCAACTAATGCAATTTATACAAATATTAAGACAATTCATGAACTGACATTGGCATCATTGATAATACCATTCGACATAAACTTTAATATTCATTTGTGAACTTATCCATGTTCACTTGTGAGTTGCACGAAACCTGTGCAATAACAAGTTTGTTTCACCTTGCTCCACAATACATCACCGAGCTTCTATCCCATGAACTTGGCCTTTTGGTTTACTTTGAAACCAAAGATTTGTCTAATTCTAGGATATAGGGTGAGGGGTGAACATGATGAGCTTAGACGTAAAATGTTAAAATTGGCAACTAGGGCCAAACTCCATGTGGGTCATCTTATTTATGACAGTTGATATTTTTATTGGATCCCTCTCATCGAGAGGTGTAGGATTGATCTAAAGATCGTCCGATTCAGTCAAGTATTCATGGAGTTATGAATTTATTTGTGTTATAAGACAAATTGTCAAGTCGGCCAACAACTTATGTAGGCTCAAGAAGCTCAAAGGTCATGTCTATTCAACCTCTACGTTTTAGTATAAATATAGAGGACTTGAAGTCATTTTGTAACACACATATCCTCTTCATGTGATCTCTTCCTCTCCACGTCGTTGGGTTTTTGGTGAAGGAGAGACACAAAAGAGTATACGTTGGCCTAGTATGATGTCCTAGCCATAGATGATGCCCTAGCTAATCCAACACAGTTCATGAAGACATTTGGATGTTGTTCATGAAGACATTCAATACGTTGTTCTTAGAAATACTTATACGTAGTTAAAAAGATCTTCACATGGAGGAGAGAAGCCGTAGTCAAGAAGATCCGCATTTCAGTGAGACAGATCTAGGGTTCAGTTGCAGCAAAATCCAGGCTAGTCTACTCTTGGGATAGCTATGATCTGATGGTGATGTCCTCGGATGGACAGAGCAAAAATAAAAGGGTTGCGTATTTAAATGATAAAGTGAAGTCTTTGTCTCATTCTGGGCATACCTCTCGGATGAATGAAGCAACAGAAACTTCGGTGGAATCTAATGTTGTTACTGATAAGATAAAGAAGCGTTATCTTGCATGGGCCCTCTCCTTTAGATTCTTTGGGAATCTGGCTTATGGATTCTAGTGCTTCAAGGCACTTCATCGGATAGATGGGTGCACTCTCTAATTTGGTAGAGATGGAATCAATCGTGGGATTATACTTGGAGCCGATGCCACCTATCCTGGAAAGCGTGTAGGGAATATTACCCCTCAATTGAATGAGGGTAACTCGATTCATTTATAGAATCTCTTTTATGTACCTGATCACAAGAAGAACCTGGTGTCCATCTCAACAATGGAAGTCTAAGGTTATGAGGTGGCACTCATCAATGGAAAGATGGTGAATAGGATGCCTGAATTCAAAAATAGCATGAAAGTACATGTCTGTGATGTACTGAATGAAAGGGGACCATTCCCCTCATGTAGCAGGTCCACAGGTTTGAAACAACCCGAGGAGTTTGAAATTGATGATCAGGAATCTCATGTATACAGGTGGAATAAAGCCCTCTATGGCTTGGAGCAAAACACCCCGGGCGTAGTATGAGAGGATTGATAGCTATCGGATGAAGCTGAGATTCACTAGGAGTGAAACCAATCTAAACCATTACCCGAAGGTTGTGGACCTCTCATACCAGCACCTTAAGAGGACGACCTATGTCTGAAAGGTGTAGACCCTCTCATTTGTAGAAGTAAGAGGGAGTTGGATTCCAGATATAGAATGATAAACTGCAAACCTGTGATTACCTTGAGGATCCTAACTTTCAGAAGTTATATGGTAGTGATGTCAGACCAGATTTGGGAAATGCCTTTGAGTTTCATAAACTCATTCGTGTTGATGTTCTTGGTGAACTTTCATCCAGACATATGTTTTGCAGTTAGCATGGTGAGCTCATATTTGTGTGGGCCTCACTATATTGGTGCTAAGAATCCTCTGAGATATCTTCGGGGCACAATCTCTCATGGATTGAGATACACTACCGAAAATATGAAAATGCATGATTATTCGAACGTTGACTGGGAAGGTAGTGTGGAGGATCACTAGAGCACTTCTTAGTGCTGGTTCTCTTTGGATTCTGCTTCGATATCATGGATGAGCAAGAAATAGAAGTTGATTGCTATAAGCACCGCCGAGATCGAATACATAGCTACGAGTATGATCTTGTGTGAAGCTGCATGGTTGCAGAAGCTCTTAAGTGAGATGTTTGTTCACATGATGAATACCACTGTGATTCTATGTGACAACCAGAGGTGGGATTCGATTATTGAGGAATCCCCTATACGATGGTTGCTCCAGTAGATAGACATCAGATACTATCTTATCTGGGATATGGTAAGTCGATGAGCGAGGAGGCTCCATCACATTGAGACTGATGTATAGGTCGCAGACATTTTGTCAAAGCCACGGGGAAAGGTCAAACCTGTGGCTTTCCCGAACGACTTGGAGTTGTTGAGAGACCTTCTTATAAGGGTCTTGCATGTTGCATGCATTAAGCTCTGGGAGCTATGGGAGGCTTGGGGTACTTACTGGAGAAACATATGATGACAGGGAAACTCACCCTCCCCTGATGGTGTGCTATGTATAGGATGATTAGTTCTCCTGTGGGCCAGGATGATTTGTTCTCCATGGTGATTATGGAACAAGATGATTAGTTCTCCTGTGAGCCTGGATGATGTGTTCTCCATGGCGATTGTGGACAGGATGATTCACTCTCCCGTGGACAGGATGATTCACTCTCCTGTGGACAAGATAATTCACTCTCTTGTGGGACAGGAGATTCTCTCTCTTGTGGACAAGATGATTCGCTCTCTTGTGGGACAGGATGATTCAGTCTCCCATGGACAGGATGATTCGCTCTCCTATGGACAAGACGATTCGGTCTCTTGTGAGACAGGATGATTCGCTCTCCTGTGGATAGGATGATTAGTTCTCCTGTCAAGGCATCCTACCCATGCAGTTCGGGACTCATGGGAAGTACCTCTCATCTAATCAATGAGCAGGGAAATGAGGATAGGGACCATAGTAGTACCGATGGACGCATCATTTTATTTACCATACTCCCTATGCTAGGATGACCTTCATTAATCTGGGATCATTGATACTTGTCTAGGACTAGTTGTAGGAGTTGTACGCACTATGAAACTAACTTCAGGTCAGTTGAGGACTGGTCTGGGACCAGTGGTACATACTCTGAGACTGACTTCGTGTCAATAGAGGACTGGTCTGGGACCAGTTGTAGGAGTTGTACCCACTATGACACTGACTTTAGGTCATTGGAGGATGGTATGATACATCCTCGATCAATTCTTCTTCTTCATGGTTTAGTAGGGCAGAGCTGAGTAGAGTAGAGTTGAGCAAAGCAGAGCTGAGCAGAGCTGAGCTGAGCAGAGCAGAGCAGTGTAGGGCACTAATGACAGAGACAGTACTGTTGGACATATGGATCAGCGGATGAAGTTCTCTCTAGTTGAGAGGGAGTGTTAAAATTGGCAACTAGGGCCAAACTCCATGTGGGTCATCTTATTTGTGGTAGCTGATATTTTTATTGGATCCCTCTCATCGAGAGGTGTAGGATTGATCTAAAGATCATCCGATTCCGTCAAGTATTCATGGAGTTACGAATTTATTTGTGGTATAAGACAAATTGTCAAGTCGACCAACAACTTATGTAGGCTCAAGAAGCCCAAAGGTGTTGTCTATTCAACCTCTACATTTTAGTATAAATATAAAGGGCTTGAAGTCATTTTGCAACACACATATCCTCTTCATGTGATCTCCTCCTCTCCACGTCTTTGGGTTTTTGGTGAAGGAGAGACACAAAAGAGTATACGTTGGCCTAATATGATTCCCTAGCTGGAGATGATGCCCTAGCTGATCCAACGCAGTTCATGAAGACATTTGGATGCTGTTCATGAAGACTTTCAATATGTTGTTCTTAGAAATACTTATATGCAGTCAAAAAGATCTTTGCATGGAGGAGAGAAGCCGTAGCCAAGAAGATCCGCATTTCGCTGAGACAGATCTAGGGTTTAGCTACAGTAGAATCCAGACTAGTCTACTCTCAAGATAGCTATGATCTGAAGGTGATGTCCTCATATGGACAAAGCAAACATAAAAGGGTTGTGTATTTAAATGATAAAGTGAATTCTCTATCTCATTCTGGGCATACCTGTCGGATGAATGAAGCAACAGAAACTTCGGTGGAAGAGCTGCAGTCAAATGCAACATTATCATACGTTCTGGGCTCTCGGCATACTTGAAGGAGATTTGATGAAGCCATAGTCAAATGCAACATTACCAATGAATATTTATACGTAACAATGAAGACTCATTTATACGCATTCATGGATGGAAACTTTATACGCAGCCATGGAAACATTTATACACAGGTCCCAGGATCTAGATGCTGTCATAATAATGTCTATCCACAGCCGAGGAGATATGGCCGCAAAGGAAACCTGTAGCTTCCAAGAGGAATACCAATACGCAGTGTGAAGGTGTCATCATTACACAGCCCTGACTCGTTATACAAGGAGACCATTAACACAAGAAACCCTATACGCAACAAATAATGAGATTGCGTGGAGGATTCTAGAACTATAGCCTAGCTGCTTTGCTAGGCTGCAAGCCATAGCAAGCAGCTAAGGCTGATATGCATATGGTTGTATAATGAGGCAACAAAAGGATAGTGTTGCATCATGATGAAGTAACAAGAAGTTATAAGAGCTACATAATGGGCATGTTAAGTAAGGAGCAACATGATGATGAATAGGGTTGCATGATGATGAATAGGGCTGCATGATGATGGAAGATGCAGCATAATAGGCAGCATGATGATGAGAGCAGATGAAACTAGATCAGTCATCAAAGTCCAGCACTATGATGGTACAACATGGTGCTACACAGTAAGGTGCAGCAAATAGACGAAATACAATACTATGATAGGTAAAGGAGTCACCTTAGAAAATCAGTTGAAGCAATATGTCTTCAACTGATCTCATGCAGATCTAGATAAGTCAAAGTGTTGACTTCTGTTGTAAATGTACTATCTCTCTCTCTCTGCTGAACTTTGAAGAACATAAAAGAAAAATTGATCAAGGGTTTCCCCACATTATGGGGTTTGTCCTTGGTTAGCACCACATCTTGTGTCCTATTGTCTTGGCTTGTCTTTTGCGATTTATATTCATTCTATCTACAGTTTAATTTAATGATAATGTGATTGCTAATCCGGAAAAGATATTGAGCTAACTTTAACAACTTGAAATAAATTGCTATAGCATATAACATACCTAAAATTAACATGGTATCAGAGTTGAGGTGAAGACAATGCCCAAGAAAGAGTGAAACATCAATCGCTGAAGACAGTTGGGACAGGACAAAAGGATCAATGGGTTCCTCATTCCTCTTCAAATTCACCAAGGGTGAAGTCGAAGCAAAGAATATTATTAGAATAGCGCAGCGAAAGTTTCTGATATCCTACCTAAAGATCACTTCATTGGGAAGTTAGGATCTCAGGGTGGAAGGAAAGATAGATAACTAGTTCAGCCATTATCCAAAGGTGTCCGAATAGCAGGGACACATCACTTGATGATGATAACAATCATTCCAGGGACATCTTTAATGATCAAAGGAATGATAGGTAATGTAGGTCATCAAGGAAATGGCTGACTCTTCATAGAAAGCAAGGAACCCCAGGTATGGAGAATCTAATGTTATTACTGATAAGATAAAGAAGCGTTATCTTGTAGCCCTCTCCTTTAGATTCTTTGGGAATCTGGCTTATGGATTTTAGTGCTTCAAGGCACTTCATCGGATAGATGGGTGCACTCTCTAATTTGGTAGAGATGGAAACAATCGTGGGATTATACTTGAAGCCGATGCCACCTATCTCGGAAAGGGTGTAGGGAATATTACCCCTCAATTGAATGAGGGTAACTAGATTCATTTACATAATCTCTTTTATGTACCTGATCGCAGGAAGAACCTAGTGTCCATTTCAGCAATGGAAGTCTAAGGTTACGAGGTGGCACTCATCAATGGAAAGATGGTGACTGGGATACCTGAATTCAAAAAGAGCATGAAAGTACATGTCTGAGATGTACTAAATGAAAGGGGACCATTCCCCTCATGTAGCAAGTCCATAGGTTTGAAACAATCTGAGGAGTTTGAAATTGACAGGAATCTCATGTATATAGGTGGAAGAAAGCTCTCTATGGCTTGAAGCAAAACACCCCAGGCATAGTCTGAGAGGATTTATAGCTGTCGGATGAACCTGAGATTCACTAGGAGTGAAACTGATCCAAACCATCACCCGAAGGTTTTGGAGCTCTCATACTGGCACCTTATGAGGACGACGTATGTCTAAAAGGTGTAGACCCTCTCATTTGTAGAAGTAAGAGGGATTTGGATTCTGGATGTGGAATGATAAACTGCAAACCTGTGACTACCTTGAGGATCCTAACTTTTAGAAGTTATATGGTAGTGATGTCGGACCAGATTTGGGAAATGCCTCTGAGTTTCATAAACTCATTCGCATTGATGTTCTTGGTGAAATTTCGTCCGGACATATGTTTTGCAGTTAGCATGGTGAGCTCATATTTGTGTGGGCCTCACTAGATTGGTGCCAAGAATCCTTTGAGATATCTTCGGGGCACAATCTATCATGGATTGAGATACACTGTCGGAAATATGAAAATGCATGATTATTCGAATGCTGACTGGGGAGGTAGTGTGGAGGATCACTAGAGCACTTCTCCGTGCTAGTTCTCTTTGGATTCTGCTTCGATATCATGGATGAGCAGGAAGTAGAAGTCAGTTGCTATAAGCACCACTGAGATCGAATACATAGCTACGAGTATGATCTCATGTGAAGTTGCATGGTTGCAGAAGCTCTTAAGTGAGCTGTTTGTTCACATGATGAATACCATTGTGATTCTCTGTGACAACCAAAGGTGGGATTTGATTATTGAGGAATCCCGTATTCGATGATTGCTCCAGCATATAGACATTAGATGCTACCTTATCTGGGATATGGTAAGTCGATGAGCGAGGAGGCTTCATCACATTGAGACTGATGTATAAGTCGCAGACATTTTGTCAAAGCCCCGGGGAAAGGTCAAATCTGTGACTTTCCCGAATGACTTGGAGTTGTTGAGAGACCTTTTTATAACAGTCCTGCATGTTGCATGCATTGAGCTCTGGGAGCTCCGGGGGGCTTGGGGTACTTACTGGAGCAACATATGATGACAGGGCGACTCACCCTCCCCTGATGGTGTGCTATGTACAGGATGATCAGTTCTCTTGTGGGCCAGGACGATTTGTTCTCCGTGGTGACTATGGAACAAGATGATTAGTTCTCCTGTGGGCCTGGATGATGTGTTCTCCATGGCGATTGTGGACATAATGATTCGCTCTCCTATGGACAGGATGATTCGCTCTCCTGTGGACAAGATGATTCATTCTCTTGTGGGATAGGATGATTCACTCTCCTGTGGACAAGATGATTCACTCTCTTGTGGGACAGGATGATTCGCTCTCTTGTGGGACAAGATGATTCCCTCTCCTATGGACAGGATGATTTGCTCATACGAGCAACACAAACATTTGACACAATGTTTTCATGTGGAAACCTAAAGGGAAAAACCACCAAATTTTTGTTTGTTTATTATGTAAATTAAGTACCTACTTAATTGCATATGTTTGTTTGTGAGAACCAACTCACAGGAGGACCAATCCCCTTAGTTTAGCAAGCACCAAATTTCCAAGAGGCACCAACCTACTCTTGCCACTGTTCTACTATTTCATACAATTTTCATACTGAAAATATAGGCACATACATTACAAGTAAAATAACAAGATGGTTGTATGTAGAAACAGCTTCTGCTCTCAGTCCACTACTGTTCCACTGACTCCCTTTGGTATTATGCAACTTCTCTTTGATTGTTGGTCATATGAGCATATATTCGACGCTCTAACTTCTCTCCACGGGCTCTTTGCTGCACCATTTTCAACTCATCTCACACTATTCTTTTCACAACAATCACGCTGTTGCAAACTCTTCAACTCTACCCTCGTTGTTCTTCTCTTAGCAACAACACTACTCACGCTGCACCAATACTCTCTCACAACTCTCAGTGCTTAGACCTCTTTGTCTACCCTCATACAACACTCACTCCTCAACACTTCAACAGTATGCTCTACACCCCATCTTAGTCGATGCAAATCGATGGTTTTGATCCATTGATGCACACCGCACCAAGCTGTCTCTACTATCCATGTCCATACTGTCCAAGTTTACTTTGACATGGATCCTTATATTGTAGTTTCGTTTCTTGGTTGAACTCTATCATAGTATTAAACACAGAGATGGGCTTTTAGGTTCTCCATTGAATCCTTATGTAAATCTCCATTTTGAGAATTTAATCTCAAGCGACCTGCACACTCCTCCAACAGTCCCATCCTGATTTATTGTTCCACAGAGCTTGACAGTCCTTAGGGATGGCTACTCTGATCCTCATTTAACTCTCCCAGGCGTGCACGTGAAGCAACCAATTTCTTTCTCCATTCCTCCAGTTTTTCTTTGTTAAATGTTGTCCTTGTTGCCTTGTCTCAGCACCTTCTGCAGATTCAACTAACTCAGACAACTAATTCTGCCAATCTGCATTTAGCTCTTCATCTGTCAACTCGACCATCCATTATGCTCACTGTCTTGCTTCATTGGATCCCAACATATCATAACTTACACAGGAAAAATGTTACGATATTGCACTGCTATGATATCCTTGGTCGCCTTTGCCTTTAGCTCCTTTGGCATTTGCTTTCTCATAGGTCCGATACCTGTGACCGCTGGGTTAGTATTGTGTTGGAGCCCTTCTGTATCATAACGTGCACAAACAAAATGTTACGATATTACTTAGTATGATATCCTTAACTCCCTTGTTTAGCCCTTGGTCCGTTTAAGCTCCATATGACCATGTGCCTGGAAATATCAGATCCCCCTTGTATCGAAAATTCTCAACGAACTTTTTCACAAGAGTTACGATATCCTATCCTCTGATATTTCACCCTCCGGTATGCTGACATCACTTCCACAAGTGGCTACTCCTGAGAGGTGACATGTTTCACACTGATTTGTCCCATTGGGCCACCAAAAATGCTAAGAAAGGATGCCACGTGTCCACCACATGGTCACATCATGATGACATCAAGAGACACTTCAATTTCTTGGATCCAATGACATGTCACCATGTGTCGTATGGGATGAGAGAGAAAATGTCCCGATCAACCTTGGTTTTGCATAAAATCCTTTGTTAATTTGGCTTGGATTTCCTTAGTGCAATTAGCAATATCGGTCCTGCTGGATAGCGTAACTTCTTAAAATACCTATGTTAAGTAGTTTCGATATTCCTATGTCCTAGACCTTCATTATTCCGATATCCCAACCTCCGATATCATCTGGTCTGATGCTCTGATCTGGCATGCTACGATGCTTTGATTCAGCCTGCTAAGATGCTCCGATGCTCTGATTCAACCTGCTACGATGCTCTGATTCGGCCTTCTACGATGCTCCAATATTCTAGTCTATAGGGTTTTGATATCGGGTCTTGAGGTGCTCCGACCTCCGATATAGCCTTCTTAGGACTTCAAGTCCCTGAGATTCGATAAGCCATCACTTTAAATCCAGGATTCCATTTTTAGACTTCCACACACCTCTAGAAATCTCTTTCAGATCAATATCCAATGAAGAGGATCTATTGTAGGCTTTGAGACCATCTGTTGTCTCTAAGATGGTTGTAAACTCTTCTCCACTCTTTTTCTCCTAAACTCTCTTTCTTGTGCCTGGAATACTAAACTCCCAACCACAATAGTCATCATTTTATGGATTCTCTAGTAAGCCTACTACTATGATGATTCTCTAAATAAAGCTTGTAGCTACCATGGCATTCCACTTGGACCCTCACTGTAGTCATTATTTGTTGTGACAATAATCCAAGCTAGTATGGTTGAAATCAATTCTAACACTCACATAGCCACTAGCCATCCGGACACCACCAATTTTCCAACAATAACTTCTGCAGGGACACCACACCCTTAGGCATAATGTTTCCTTTTGTTACATTGGTGCCCCTTGTAAAGTTCAATCACACTTATCCTCATCTATGGAAACATATTTGAATACATACGCATTAACCATAAAGTGTATAATGTGTTGGACATCATTGAAAACACATAAATTAGTGATGTTGTAAGGCACAAATGGTTTATAAACAATTCTAATAAAAAAACCATTTTCCAATGGAGACATCTTAACGACTACATTTACTAATGCATCTACTGTAACATTTCTAAGTATAGGAAAAATAATAATATTAAAAGCTTTAAAATGATTAATCAAATTCCATACCTCCTACTGATAGTTTTTAAGATTTAATGAAATACAACGGATAATATAGCGTACCCGACGAATGACCACCTCTAAGTCACCAATTACCTTGAGGATCTTGACCTTCAGATCAATGGTTTTGTAAGGATGCAACCATCTTCAGAGCTGCCCTACATCTTTGAACCATCAAAATATAGAGTCCAAGTACTATTAGATATTAAGGTACTTCCTATACTATTATTACCATTAGTATGTACATCTATATTGCATGATTCATTTTCACCAGCTGGAGAACAAGGAAGTAGCTCCAACTATGTATATGGTGGAACAGGTGATGGTTGTACCTGATAACACCTGAGGTTAGTTTCAAGGAAAAAATTCCCAAAAAATAGGTAAGTAAAAGCAATAGGATCATTGTGGCCCTCAAGTGGTGTCATGACATGTTTCATATATCGCTCACTTTCCACTCGAATTTGGTTATCTATGCCCTTGTATGGAAGCCATAAATGTGACCAGTCTATCGCAAAATACCATTGTAATTTGTTAGACCAGTCTCTACTAAGGAGTATGCCATAAGCTTCAACGCTGTCCATAATTACATTATTTATATAGTGATGAACTTGACCATCTCATGATAATCTAATAAGAAAATTCTTATGTTTACCAATAGCTTAGACAAGAGATCTATTTAGCTAAATAATTTATGCATCAGTTTTGTCCTATTTAGTATTTATTTTCTTTGCAATAGATAATGGAATTACATTTACAGATGCACTAGAATCAACTAAACAATTATGGACATTAAAATAAAAAATTTCAAAAGTCAATAAAAAAGGAGGGCAGAGAGTGTT
Organism: Pinus taeda; assembly: GCA_000404065.3. Taxonomy (NCBI): domain Eukaryota; kingdom Viridiplantae; phylum Streptophyta; class Pinopsida; order Pinales; family Pinaceae; genus Pinus; species Pinus taeda. Next base: position 27,142 of record APFE030579635.1, read on the forward strand.
AGATTCTAGTGTTACAACATTAACTATAGATCAAGGGAACCATAAGACTTACTAGACACCTTTTGAGAGGAAGAAGATTTATCACTTGACGAAGGTTGTGAAAAGGCTTGGACAATTAGTTCATGTTGGCCTATGATCTTTGCGAGCTCATAGATGGAAATATTAGCTTGATTTTTCTTCAAACCTTAAACTATAATATAATAAATCATTCCACCTCTGGCAGGCAGTGTTGAAGTGTTTGGAGGAGTGGATTTATTTGACACTTCCAGAGTGGCGGAATTACTTTTGTTGCTGGAGGAAGTGTTCTTGGAATTAGTTGTACTTCCAAACTTATTATGTGAATTCTCAGCAGGCTTAACCTGTGGTGAGACCCTTCTTAAAAACTGCTCCTTTAATTTTTGTCTCGTCACCTAATGTTCAGAGATGGGCCCTTTAATCCTTAAGCTATATTGACCATTTTTCTTCTTGGGGGGGGGCTCACTTTGTGGTGGCTCTTCAGCATTCTTCTTGTTAGCGTAAAAACATAATCAAGAGTATTCACTGAATGTCCAATACCCTTGCTTTCTTCAGTTGTTGCAGGTTCCTCTGTTTCTTCTATCTGTTCCGCTTGCTCATATGCTAATAGATAATCCATAATGTGTGCATCCAGAGTGTTCATTTGTGGTTACACTATGGGCATGTATTTTCTGAATGATATTCCTGGTGAAAAGAACAATAGTTGTCCATACTGATATTCTCTATATTCAGCACAACATTCGAGCTCTAGGTAGATTTGGAGGTATGATTGTTGTTGTTACTATTATTATTATTCCTTCAAAAAGGGAAGGACTTGGGAGGTTTGCTACTAGTAGAAGTCTCGCTTGAACTTCTCGTTAATTCTGAAATTTCATTAGTAAGTGCTTTCACTGTTTAGGTCAAGATTTCAATATCTAATAATTCCTTATCTTTTGCCTTACTTGAAGAAGGCCGAGACTTCCTATTGGTTTCCTTTGAGTCTTTTAATTCACCATCATCTATAATAACTCCAATTAAGCACAAGTCCTTCTTGACGGTGATTGCTTCTGCAAAGTTTTGTGTCAATGTTTGCTTTCTGGTTCTTTTAACAAATTGGGAAATGTTAGTGGGGAAGGAGAATGTGTAATAATTAATAATGATTGAATCATGCAGTTCCCTGCATTAGGGAAATTTGCTCAATATACGATTGAAATTTTGATTGAACTCTTTCACTTTTTCTTTTTCCCCCATCCTAATGTTTCTGAGCTCTTTCAGCAACATGGTGGGAGTCTTGTCATCCACAACTTTTTCTAGAAATAACTTCTTAAACTCCCTCCAACTATGGACTGAATTGACAAGAAGACTATGGTACCATGTTGCTACTCTATCTTATAATGTATAAGGAAAAATTATGCAAGCAACATCATCGTACCTTACGCCCAAATTTTGTAGATGCATGTAGAAGTCATCAATGTGATCTTCAGCCTTTGTCTTCTTATCTATATCGCACTTTGAGAACAACTTTTCTAGATGTATCAGAATCTTATGAAGATTGTCTGGAAGAGAAAGAGGCCCTTAGGGCATCTAACCCAAGTCCTTGTTGGCCATGTCTTTGTCTCTTTGTTCCTCTTCATTTTAAGATTTTTTAGAGTCTTCTCCTTCACCATCTAGTCCATCAAAAATGTAATCAGAAAGAACAATGTCATCCTCATCCCCTTCGTTAGTGGGTGGAAGTTGATCTTGTTGCACTATATCTTTCGTGGATTCTATTAACTCTTCGAGAGTGGAAAAAACCAAATCTTCCATTGTAGAAACTAATATATCGATATGAGTTGTTTCTTTCCTCTTCAGAAAATGTGGCGGATTTTGCACACCAGGAATTAATTCGATAACTTTTGTGAATCAACGGGTTATAGGTAAAAGTGCCCAGATTTGTTCGTAGGTAACCTCATAAGTTAACTTCAGGAATAGGAGGCAGAATAATGCTCAGAATGTTGCTACCTTGTCTAGAAGACAAATGATTAGGGTGTGTGGAGTTATCAGCCATAAAAACTAGCTTCCCTCTTTTTAGCACCGGAATGTTGACAGTGTTGTATACTGCCAATATACAGGGGATCTCCCTGATATAAGGTCCCAACTAGACCTCACATAGTTTGGTGTAGGAGTCCTATTTGGAATATGATGCAACTACCATTTACTTAGAGATATGCCTTGGGTTTAGCTGTTAGCACGAAAGAGAAGCGCAAATGTCCTTTTGAATGAGAAAGCAAGTGCGCCTTGTGAATGTTCGATTGCAGATGTATCAAGGTTCTCCTACTGCAAAGGGGGTAAATAAAGTGAGCCTTTAAGAGATAAGTAATAATACTACCCTAATGGAGACACATATGAATAATAAATACTCTTCTAAAATCAAGAGAAATAGTTCATACATATGCGACGATCATTATAAACATTTCCAATAA
>APFE030579635.1:29817-49709 GCA_000404065.3 Pinus taeda
CCCCCCATTTATTAACATTAGTAGTAAAATATTGCTTTAATAAATGGGGACCCTTTCAGAAAAAAAATGAATATACCCAAAGAAACAATTCTAGCATGTAGGTATTTCTTTTATTTTTAGAATAAATCAAGATATCAAACAAAACCTATAAAACCATTAAAATGCTACTTTTTACATCACAAACGATACCCTTCTAACCCACCAAGATCTACGATGAAATAATCAAAAAAGAAAATCTATATTCAAAAAGCGGTCATAATGTTAGAAAGTCCTTAAAGCTTCTTTAAAAAGCTAAAGTCTCGCATCGTAACATCACTGTTTATAAAAGACTTCTCTTAAGAGGTTACCCCGAAGTATTGCGATCTGCAAGATTGCGATCTGCAAGATTGCGATCTACAAAATTGCAATGGTATAATAGCCTTCTCGCATCGCATTTCAATCATACGACACAAGCCTCAAACTATTATATGCCGATATTGCGAAATGTAATCTCAACATGGACCCACTTCTAAATCTTTTCACCAACACGTGTAGAGGTCCATTATTCGTTAAAAAGAAGCTTGACAAGTGACGACGCTTGTTTCTCGCATCTCGCATTTCGCACAAACTTTAAAAAAAATGGTAAGTTAAACAAAAACGAATTATGCGATATAGCGATATAGCGATCTGCGATATTGCTTTACAAATCGCAAAATCACTATTATCGCAGTTTGAAGGCTCACCACCCTAGGAGATTATTTGATTATTTACGATGTGAATATTTATGGACATTCAAGTTAAAGGATAACGGATCATTAGTGGGCATTTATGAAGAAGTAACTGCATTTATGTGTGAAAGGCCATTCAGAGTGATTTGATATCTTCTTACGTGATTTCAAATAAAACACCTTTATCACCTTTATTGGTTTGCTTCATCAATTCATTCCTATGTTTAGTATCATTTTAATCCAATAAACTATTCCTCTTGAAACTTTCAGGAAAAATCCGCAGAATAGGGAGCCAAAAGCAATGGTGAAGAAAGGGAAAGTAGTCACCTCTGAGAAGTCAGAAATGACTCCTTTGTTCACGGATACCACATGTAATAGGGAAGCAAGGACGTCTACATGGGAGGCTATGTATTAGTTACTGGAGGAAGAACAACCAAGGATTCTTAAGACAACGATTACAGTTGATGGGTGCAATTCCTCTGATGCTTCCATAACTGAGCTTGCGTGCTCATTTCTGCACCAAATAGCCACACGACCAAAACTTATCCCCTATACCGACATGGTTAAGTGGATCATTGACGACGCTGATATATCTGACAAAGAATTCAAAACAGGAGGCCAGGAAGTTATATGATCTTTCACTCCAGATAACCTAAGGCTTATATACCACCTACCAGAGCCATAGTTTACCTACAATAGGTAATTTGTTGAGAAATTCGTCAAAGAAAATGAGGACCCAATAGACTGCACAAAGAATTGGTCAAATAATGAAGAAAGAATCAAGAAAGAAAAAAACGGTGTGTATGCCACCGCATCTATTTGTTCCCCTTTCTATTTTGTTGTGGCTATGATTTGTAGACTATTTGGCAAGCCCGACAGTAACAAATTCTCCTCAAAATGGTTGCCCTTAATAGATGTAGCTGTTGATGAGACAATAATAGATTGGGCACAAATCCTATTTGGTAATTTAGCTAAAGCAATTATAGAGTATAGAAGGAAAAGGAGTATTGCTTCGAGGGTTTACCCTCTGTTTTTCATGTTTGCTTATGTTATGGATGTTATTTGTTTTGGTTATAAATTCCCTCTTATGGGATGGAAGTGGACCATTCAAGATCCACTTCCTATTCATATCCACCACAAAAACATGTGGGAATCCAATTTTGAACCACATTTTTTCAAGATTTGTCACGAGGTTATGCTTCCCATCCATAAACAAATTTATAACCAAGATGCCCCCAGATTCTCCCAAGAAGCCAAGATAGACATCCTCCCAGTAGCCCAATGGTTCGAGGAAGAGACATTTACATATATCAGAGTATTTGGCAACATCACCTCTCCCCATGTTCTCCCTTTCTATGTCCCAAATAAATTAATGGCTAGAGAGATAGCTTATCAGACATGCAGTGAAGGAGGGATGAGCAAAACATTGAAGGAGTCAAAGAAGGTCATTTATCATGTGGAGTGTTTGCATTACATGACCTTGGACATGCATTCAGGGAAGTAGATAATATTTTATCTCTACGATTACCTAAGTTCCCCGAAAGACAATATGACCCATTCGGTAGTGTCAAGGATTTTTCTACTGTGGTCAAAATAAAGATATTCAACAATGAGAAGGACCCATTTGATGATGTTTTCTTACAGAAGAATACCTTCAAAGAAGCGAAGCATATGACACAGATACTTTTTGATCAAGAGGGTCTTGAAGCATTTTATAGCTACAGAGAAAAGAGATTATCAAAGGTCCTATTGGACCAATTGTTAATTGAACCAATGAGGGAGCCCACTCCCAGTGTAAGCATAGATGGTGACTCTAAGGAAAAATTTAAAACTAATTCTGGAAAGGAATCCCAAGAGAAATCTGCCAAGGGATTCGAGAAGTCATCAGAAAATAAGAAAAGCAGGAGTAGGAAATCAATCCAGGATATACCCAGCCTGCAGCAGAGACAGATGAACAAACTTTGACCATCAAGCAGACTGAAACCCATACTCCCTCTATATAGCTGATAAAGCCTTAGGTAATTAATTTGGAAGAGGAGTGGGATAATTTCAACAGAAACTCAACACAGAGGAACAAGCATCGGAGACACAAATGACACATCAGGTAACAACTCCAGAAATTATAATAGGGGGAACTGTGACTGCTCAAGAAATAGAACACATTCCTGTTACCCCCACCTCTGATATTGTTTTAAGAATAGAAGAAATTCCCCCTCTTGATGTATTTTACAGCCCACATCATAAGGCCATTGTTAAGAGATAGAGAAAGAAAATAAAATTGGAATCCACAACTGCTACCACTCCAGACAATGAGCCGATGGATGTCCTCTGGAAATACTTATCCACTGACCCATCGACCAACCTCACCAGGGTCTCGCAGTTCGTAGGTGCATACTCTACGACAACCATTGAAAAAGCAACAGAAGTACAACTATTGGTTAAAGAAAAAAAAAAAAACAAAAGTTTGTCACTAGAACAACAGTTACAACAAGCCAAAACCAACCAACAAGCAGAAATACAATTGGCTAGGCTATAGCAGGAGTTCCAACAAATGCAAATAGAACATCAAATTAGCTTGGCAGGTAAGGAGGCATACATACAGAACATAACAGATTTGCATAAGGACAACCCAAAGATCAATCAGTTTGTCACCAAAGCACTCAGCCTCAACTCCCAACTCACACACCAAAAATAATTGCTATGCCAAAAACTCTCGCAATGGAAATCTCACTGTGAAATAAGCGACAAGTTAACAAGCCAAGTTGTGGAAATGCGACTTGAATATGATGAAATTCTTAAAAAGGTTTCAGATTTCATAACTTGGCAAAATTTCGAGAATGGGAGAAGAGCCAACATGCCTAAACTAGATGAATCACATAAGGAGATCTTATTTGCAAGTTGGGGTTCTCGGCTTAAAGAGGCAAAATAGGCAACAGAGGATGTAACAACAATGGAAAACAACATAATTGAAAGTATAAATGAAAATTTGCATAGTGCTAATCTTGTGGCATAGACCACTCCTGGTTTCCTTCCAAATGCAAAATAACTTGAATTACAGTGGAAACATGCAGCAAAAGAAAGAACATAAGCAATTAGTCAAGTGACCAAGTTAAACTGGGAGACATATTGGCAATATCTGGTAAAACCGCACAGCCAGTGTATGACCCTGAAACGCCTAATTGTTTCTACTGAGAAAATCGTGCCAACACTCATCAATGCCGTGTTTACAGGACAACTGAAAGCCAAAGTTGGCCAACCTACACTCCTCAAGACCATGCTAGATATTTGCAATCTGAAAGATCGAATGCAGGATTAGTCATTATGCACATCTCTATTTTTGTTTTATTTTTGCTTAAATTGAGGTCGGTCGTTTAAACCTCCTCAATTTTTTTTGCAATAATCTATTTTTAGTTTCATAAGTTAGTATTTAAACCTATCTCATGCATTTAGAGAGGGGTCCAGAAATTTTATCAGAAACTTTCTTCAGAACATGCACTTCTGTCCCTTTGAGGAAGTTCTGGTGAAATTAATGGAACATGATTTATTTTCTACTTGAATTTGACATCTTCTACTGAAATTGCACTTTTTTACTCTTAGATGATGTTGGATGATTTGAAATTAGATCAATATTACTGGAGCACATGAATAGAACGTATTATAAATGGTACTTTTATCTCTTAATTCTTTTTACTTATGCGCTAAGCAATGCATTATCTTCAAGTTATTTATGTATGAAAGTTTGAATTTTTGATTGCCATTATTGCACTATTGTATGATGATGATTTATAGTTTATGCTAAATACATGAATGATTTTTATGCGATATATCTCTCATATCATTTCGGCTAACTTTTTATACGAAATGATCATTGTTAAATTCACTTCTTATCGTAATTGAATGATCTTTATTATCAATTGCTTTCAGACATCATTTTAGATCACATATATCATGTTACTCCCGAGATAGTTATAGTTAGATAAATATTTTTGATTAGGACATACTACAAGTTATTATTAGTTAAATTAGATTAGTTTGAGGCTAAGTATTACCCCAAAAATTTCAAAACAGCATCCTGTTAGCACAAGCATAACAATAGATTATGAAACTGGTCCCATCATCCCCAGTTGGAGCCACTATTCCAAACAGAAAAGGAGTTTTCCCAAGGTCCAGACTGGGTGGTCATCCCCCTTATTGAGGCAACGATTTTCGAGCCTTCAACAAAACCCTAAACATTCAAAGAATAGTCTTACAAACATTCACAATCCATATGTGAAAATTACTGGCCTGGAAGGCTTCGATATTAAGAAAAAGTTCCAAGATACATAAATACAATGAACATAACTAGCTCCAATAGTGGAGTGTTAGAGCCACTACATCCTCCCCAAAAGTACTAACTCTGCCTCTCTAATGCCTTGTGGGAGAAGCCAATGTTAAAAGTCCTTTACATGAGAAATGAGGATCCTTTTATAACTTGAGGCATGACCTTTTACATCCTCAGGACTCTTGAATTTTTGACTCATAAAGAACTTTGAAATTCTACAACCTTTGGAATTCCAAATGACTTTTCGAATTACATATGACTTTTAGTATTACATGTCTTTTGGAATTCCATGACTCTTTTGTTCATGCATGAATCTAACTTCCACTTGTTTGCCTTTACAATGGTTACAATAGTACATCATAACTTCCACATAATCATATGATGATAATGTGACATGTCACTATCTTTGATGGCTGAGACTACTAGTGATTGATGACATGGAATTTATTTAGTGACATGGGTACCACCTATATCTTCGTTCTTCATGCTGCTTCAATTGTTGATGTCTTCACCTCCAAAGGGTCTTTGATCTAATGGAGTCTTCAAGTTGCTCTGATCATTGAGATTCAAATGTATTCTTTGTTCTTTAAATGCTTCCTTTGTTTATTCTCTTTGCCTGATCTTCCTTGTGTGTGATTTCCATGTTGTTGCTAGAATACTTGTATATGTAATCACTCATGGAAATCAACCATCAACCTGAAAATATCCTATTCTACCATGCTTCATGCAAATTTTATGTTCAAGCCTTATCAGTGTGCTTAAAATGGACAAGGAGAGCTTTTGGGTGTATGGGCACACTTTGAAAGGATTAAGGGCTCAGAGGGGAAGGATTTATGGCTTCAACATGCACTAATGTGATCAAGAGAAAAAGGCAGGGAAGATGGCGCAAGTATGAAGTAATAAGGGGAATGATATGGGCTTCCCAAGTGCGCTATGTGCTTAAGGGAAATATGGAGGGTGTAGGGAAAACTCCTGAAGGCTGAAGGATGAAGGATTTAGGCCTTTGGGGTGTTCTCATGCGTTCAAGAGGCCTAGGAGGGAGCATGGCACAGGTTTGAAGGCTGAAAGGAGAAGCTTTGTGCCTTCGTAGTGTGCTCATGTGCTCAAAGGGTCAGGAGGGTGCATGGCACATTGGGTAAGGTTGAAGGGTGAAGCTTAAGGCCTTTAGGGTACACTCATGTGCTCAAGGAGGGTGCATTTATTCAAGTCGAAGGAGTGCGCTCAAAGGAAGACTTAGTTTCTGGAAGAACATAGTCAAAACAAGAACAAGGAAGGGGAAAGGATCAGGGAGTGTGCTCAACTCTCTTGCAGGGTGCATGGCACACTTCCAAAAAATGAAGGATTCCCAATCAAGGCTTCAGAGTGAACTCATGATCTCTTGGACTTAATGGGTTTTCTTTTAAACCAAATATTTATCCAAGTTTGGGATATAGGGTGAGGGGTGAACAAGATGAGTTTAGACATAAAACCATGTGTGACACATAACAACTCATCGAGAAAACTTAGACAAGCTTGAGTAATGTAAGTTTACATCAAAATTCCACTTTGTACACATTCCCCAAGTACAACGAGTGAAGTGTATGAAACTACTACCAAAAGTGTCATTTTACAACAATAAAGATGTTACAATCATGAAATGCACTTAAAGATGTTCTAATCAATGCAGTGACACTTGAGAACATACAAGAACACTTGAAACACATAGAATAACATGAGACGACATTTGAGGATCAAGGAAAAACTAGATACGAAGGTGATAGTAGGCTCCAAAATTTGAATGTAATGAAATTTTGGAGAGTGTTGTAGCAGTAACAACATCTTCTCAAATTATCCAATAGCACCAGAGACAACCTTGTCAGACAATGAAAAGGGAGGAGGATAAGGAACCAAAAGAAAAATAGGTTCCCCTTCTGATATTTGAGGTGTGTCATGATTAATAAATGTTAGGAGAGAACTATTAACCAAGGATTCAGATTCATATTGTTGCAATGAGTTTGTAACCAAATGCTGGAAATTTTCCTTGAAGAAATCTCAATCCACATCTTCTTTAGGAAATTCATAACACCAATGAAGAAATATTTTAAAAAATCCTCTATTTATTCATCAGACTTCATTATAAGTTGATTAGTTATTTTATAAACATCTCGATAATCATATCTATCAAAGGCTTGATAAAGCTCCTTGAAAGTTGTTCAAATGAATGAATAGAAACAAATGGTAAGGTATGGAAGTGTAATTTAGTTCGACCTTCAAGTGTCAGGGTGAACGATTTACAAGCAACATCTTTAGAAATCACTTCATTAAGATCACAAAAATTAAGAAATTGAGATGTATTATCAGTTATGGATATTCCACCCTCGCCATCAAACCTTAATTGAGACAAGTTGTAAAAAAAGTTCAATGGGGATTAAAAGTTTAAGATTGAATCTATTAGAAAAAACATCCCGGGAGTATGATTTCGGAATGAGCCATTCAATATAAAAGATTCAAAATAGAATCAAGAGGCTCAACTTGTCATCTATCCCTCTTTCTAGTGCCAACTATTGATGGTGTTGGAAATCAATCAACCAAGGGGGGTCTCCACGATATGAAGTCCCAATTATCCCTCACGACATTTAGAGTAGGATCCCTAACCGAAAATAGGACCAATTTCCATCATCCTTAAGAATTTTCCTTGGCTACAATTATCAACATAATAGATTATACAAACTATCTTTGGAACAAGCAAGTAAGCTGACACTGTGAGGCATACAATTGCAATGCATATATGGTACTTTCATGGAAGGAAAAAGAGAGACTGAGTATCTAGAAGAAAAATAATAGTACTATCCTAAAAGGGACACAAAAGAGCATGAAAGAATCGTTGATTAACCTGCAAATTATTTCACATGATAACAACGATGATTAAAGCAGTAACAACACACATTCAATGAGAAGCATACCAAATTCAATGAAATAGTTCATTTTCACATACACCACAAACAATGAAAGAGTAGTCTTACAATCATTCACGACATACGCATGAAAGTGTGATGGCTATGAGAGCTTCATATATTAAGTGAAAGTCCAAAGATATACAATTACAATGATTCCACTCTAGCCCTAATAGTGGAACATTAAGTCACCACTTACTCCTCCAAAGAAAGATATTCTCTCATATGCCAAACTAGAGAAGCCAAGATGAAAAGTCCAAAGTCCAAAGTCCCTTCTCTTGGGCTATGAGGGTGTACTTATAACAAATGAAGTGACTCTTCACCTCCCATGCGACTCTTGACCTCCTAAAATGAATTTTCAAATTCCTATGTGACCTTTGAACTTCTAATGATTCTAGAACTTTATAGAGACTTTTCATATTCCATGTGGGACCCTTGGTATTCCACACATTTTACATTTTCTCACTTTAAAAATACAAAAATTATATTCCAAAAATTGTGTGGTGAGATACATTGACACATATGACTTTGTGATGACACTTTTACAAGCCATGACTTGGAATTGATGATGTGGAACTTCATTGTGATCTATCTGGGCCAATCTTTTCTCTATCCACGATCTTAGTATCTTCTTCAGGATGGATCTTTACTTGCTCTTTATCTTCACCCTCCAAAGGGTCTATTTGAGTGTCAGAACCTGTCGAGTTAGCATGAGTTTCCATGTCTTTATCTTGGTTTAAAATTCCTTTAGGTTATTCATGATGGTCCCTTTGGTGCTTGTTCTCTACAAGTGCTCTCTTGTAGCCTCTCCTTGGATTCCTCCTTAAGCATCATTCTGTCATGTCAAGATAAAAATACTTGTAAATGGATTCACTCATAGCAATACAACATCAATCCCAAAATATCCTAGTCTATTTTGTTCCTTACACAACATGTTGATCAAGTTGGGACAAAGTGGAAGACTAATAAGGAGGCTCAGGGATTGCGCAGTGCATAGCTCCAAGAGGCAGTGATGAAGGTCTAGTCACTATGACTATGCAATTCACAATGGATGAAACACTGGAAGCCATAACTATGCAGTTGAGGTGGTTAGTGATGCAGTGAGGCAAGCTTGCTCATTGTGATTGTGTAATGCACAATTCTAGAGGGATTGAGGCAGGTGATTGTGTATTTGAGAAAGTCAAGGATCGAGATAAGCTTAACTAATGACTGAGACTATGCAGTGTGCATTGGAAGCCTGACTAAGCAGTGATTGCGTAGTTTGCATATGCAGGAGGCAGAGATTGAGTACTTAAATTAGGCAATGCATAGTTCTTGGAGGTAGAGACTATGCAGTGCACAGTTCTAAGAGGCAAGGATGCTTCACTATGACTTAATACTACATAGTGTGTATTTCCAGGAGAGAGTTAGCAAGTTGCAAATATAGTTAATGCTCCAAAAATAACTAAGTGTGGGATCAATCAGACAAGAGAGAACAACACATGTAAAAAAGTCCTGAAACAATGATCTCACACACAGATAACATTAACATAAGCCAAGACAATGCACAATACTAAAAATCCACATCCATACCTTGAAACGATAGCAAAGCGAGACTTGCTTCTAAGTGTGATAGTTGAAATGTGGCTTTGCGACACCTAGAACATGAGTAAAGGCAAAAGTGTCAACTGCAACCAGAAAGTGCACTAGATTGTGGGAGAGTGTCTAGCACATATCCTTGTGATGGATAGGGTCAAATAATGTAGAAGAGTGTGCTAGGTTTTCCTCTAGTAGTGCGCCAAAGTGTGACACATGCAAGAGTGAAAATAATCAAAACACTGGCGACCATGAGAAAAGGTGAAAATGATATTTGCAAAAGCTAAATAATGTGAAAGTGACACATGCAAGAGAAAAGAAAAAGAAAAAGTGACACTTTTTAAAGTGAAATAAAGAAGAAGTGACAATCACATAAGTGAAAATGACACTTGTGAAAGTGAAGGTGAGCAAAAGTGACAATTGAGAAAATTCACCCGAATGATGATATAATTACAACTAAGAGTGAGAGACTGTCAGATGATGTTGCACATCGACCATCAACATGGGTTTCAAATTTCATTGTCCTTATGGACTGCGTAATTGCTATCATCATGAAATACACAATGTCTGATAATTGCATAATTTCTACCATTAAGAACTGCACAACCACTATTTCTAGAGACTGCGAAAACACTAATTTTAAGGACTGTGCAGTAGTTGTTTTGAAAGATAGAATTTGACCATTAATCTTACTACAAATAAGTGCACTTGTAGATGCATCAAAGGCTAAACATTTGAAATCAAGTGGTTTCAATAGTTAGACTACTAGAATAAGACTTAAACACTTAGCAAATCATAACGATCATGAAGCGAGTAAGAACAACCAAGAAATGACACATCATAGGATCACAAGGAGGCTCCAAAATTCAAGTGTAAGCAAAATTTTGGAGGGCGTTTGTCATAATGAAAACAAGAGGATGATATTATTTTAATGAGATGGGTGTTTTATCTCTCATATAAATAAGAGAACCATTTATATATGACAACACATAAATATTTTATGACAACACATATACATTTTCATCCATAAAAGAATAAGACATTTTGGTATTTGTATAGGTATTTGACTTAAAAATAACTTTAACATCATAAATTAGCTTGTTGATTTTATTTATAGCCCAAATAAGGCTAGACATTGAGGGTTTTTTGGTTGTTGTATGTATTGAATATTTCAAATTTTATTAGTTGTATGATCCTAATTTTATCTAACGTTTAATCCCTAATTTTACTTGCTTATTACTTGTTTCAAGGGCTAAATTTATTGTTTCTTTTATAACTTGTTTTATTGTTGTAATTGATAATTTTCATGCAAGTTTTCCAACATCCAATAGTATTTTCTTGATTTGTAGTGTTTGGGGATCATCTTGCACTAAATATTGACTTTATGTGTCTTCCAAACAACCATAGATCCACATATACTCAAATATTGTAATTACTTTGAATAACGACCTTCTCCTCACCTTATTTTATATTTTCCATTGGTGGTAATTTGTGCAGGAACTTAGGGGGCATCAAAATTGATTGTGTGTTGCCTTAGGAGTCCTAATTCCTACTATGGAACCCTCCCTTTTGTTTGATTCATCCTTTACTAAATCAATGGATGTTATTACATGGTGAAAACGGTAACACTTCTAATATTCTACTAATATTAGCCCCAAGAAGGATTTGTACTAAGGTGCTATATTGTGTGATAACATGGCCTAATCCCAAGTAGGATAAGTTGGATATTTTCTTGTATTGTGAGATATATTGCATTATGCTCTTTTTCTTTGAAAATGGATTGAGATTTTTCAGTTCAACAATGGGTTTTCCTCTCAATAATTGGTTTTCCCACTTAAATCTCATTTTGTTATAATGTACATGTTATAATTTATATTATTTCTTGAATTCTATTTTGTTTGATAACAATGTTCTTGATTTCATTGCTAAATTAAGGATAACATATGGTAATCATGGTTATTCATTAGTTCATTTTATTCTTATTAGCCTATTCACTTTCTCATAGGGGTAGATTATTGATATTTTACAAGTTAAGTTGGAGCCTCACAAGGGTATCCTCAAACCTAATGACAAGCACACAAGAAATAAAATAAAAATCCATATGGTGAGTTCCCATCCCTATTTATGACATTACAATCCTAACCTTAATCATATATTTTTTTTCCTTATGGAAAATATCATGGAAAACCCTGTAAGTACTTCCCCATGATCCATGGATGGTAAACTTGGTAAAATATTGGCCCTAATTACATAACCTAACCCCAATGGGATCAAGAGAGTAAAGGATTAACCCTGCTCATACTTACCGAGGGACTTATTTAATGTGTTTAGCCTTAAATAGTTAACACATACCATACCTACAAAATAGGTCCTATTTAATTCCTTTGGTCTCATTACATACTTAGCACACACAATAGATATCAAGTGAACCTTATTTAATTCATTTGACCTCAATACATAATTAATATAACATATGACCATACTTAGAACACATTGTAGCTATCAAATGGACTTTATTTAAGGCATTTGACCTCAATATATAATTAGCAAAACATATCTACACATATCCCTAACTAACTTAAGGTTGGCCTTATTAATGTTCTAGGAATTTTTAAATCATTTAGTGTACTTTTCAAGGAAAACCATATAGGGAAACCCAAGGAATGCTATCTTGGATTCCTGCATGCCAATCCTATTAAACCTTTTAGCATAGATTAGTGTATGTCACTTGTTGATAGTGTTGGACCTACCAACATTCAAGGGGTCTCCTCGACATGTTGTCCGAATTAGACCTCACACCTTTTAGGATACGAACCCCATCCGAAATATGACCCAGTTACCTTTTTCTTAAAGATATGCCTTGGATCTAACTGTCAGCAAGAGAGAAAAACACATGTGTGCCTTTGAAAAGCAAGTGTTTGGTTGTAGGTGTGGCAAGGTTCTTCTACTACGAAGGGAAAAGAAAGTGAGCCTCTAAAAGAGAGGTAATAATACAACCCTAATAGAGACATACAGAAATAGGAAAGACCCATCTAACATCCAATGGAATAGTTAACAAAGATGCGATGGTGATTGTAACCATTACAACGCATTCTCAATATGATAAGCAATAAAATAACCAAAATAGTTCAACTACTTTAGTACAGTTTAAAACAAACATGAATCATAAACATTCACAGAATAATATTACAAATATTCACAATCAATGCACTAAGAACGTGCTGGTCATCAAGCTTCATGTATTAAATAAAAGTCCCAGGACATATGTATACAACGAACACCACGAAATCCAATAGTGGAGCATTGGAGCCACTACTTTCTCCCTAAAAGAACTAGCTTGTCTCTCTGATGCCTTGTAGGAGGAGCCAAGGTGAAAAGTCTTTTGCTCATACAATGAGGGTGTGTATATAACCATTGGGGAAATCCTTCACCTCTCTTTTGACTCTTTGACTGCCCCCATGATTTTTTGACTTCCCTACGACTTTTGGACTTTATATGACTCTTCGTATTCTGTACATGTCCTTTTGACTTGCACTTTACAATACATTTTCGAATAATAATTTACATAATCCACAAAAATGATGTGGCATGATGACTCATGACATGAAACTGATGACATGGAAATGTCAAGTCATTCTTGCTGATTCTTGCTATTTGTTTTCTTGAGGATAATATTTTTTCCACCTCCATATGGCTTAGAGATGAGGAGTCTTCAATGATATCAGGTCTTGAGTTGCAGTTGCAAATTGATGTCCCTTTGCTTTCTCCTGATTGATCAACTTATATATTCAACTACAAATGTGTCTTATAGTATATTCCCCTTTTCCATCTCCTTGTTTATTGTCCTGTCATAGTATGATAAAGTAACTGCATCCGCAATTCACTCATGACAAGATGACATCAATTCGATAAAACCATAGTCTAAGATGTTGCATGATAATCCACAGACTAAGCCGGAACTGGATGGAAGGTTGAGGGAGAGGCTCAATGATTACGCAATTACATATATCACACAATCAATGGCTAGGTCTAAGCCTTGAGACTTTGCAATGCACAATTCATGCTCGATTGGTCATGAATATTGTGCATTTGGAGAACTCAAGGAGTCAGGTTGAGGGCTTGACGACTGAAGTTTCCCCACTGCATAGTGTTGGAAGGACAAGGAGGCCAGGTTACTACATAATTACGTAGCTTAGGAGCTCAAGGGTTGTGCTTAAGGACTGATACAACATGAACATTGTTAAGACCTCACTGGAGGGCAGGATTGTGCAGTTTTGGAGCTTAGGGGTCAAGCTTGAGCACTGAGACTACATAGTGCACAGTTCTGGGAAGAAATAACTGCGCATGAGATAGTGTCAGGAGGCAAGGTTGCCGCTTGAGGGCGAAGACTGCGCACTGTACATTTCAGAAGGTATGGAAGAGGTTAAGTTGCTTGGTCAGGAAGTTTTCAGAATTTGACTAAGTATGGGATCCATGGGGCTAATGTGAACAATAAAAATCCTTGATGGTGATCACACACTTAGAACACTTTATGAAACAACATAGGTCATCTATAACACATGAACAACCTACTTACCTAAGTGTGACAACTTTTGTGACAACCTAAAACAAGTGCAACACCAAAGATACAGTTTGCGACGACCATGACAACACTTGTGTGACAATTCTTAAAAATTTTTAAATGAGTAATACTAACTCATTTACAAAAATATTACCCCTTGAAACCACCAAAACTAGCTTTCATGCGATGTGCGACACTTAACATGCAAAAAGATGACACTTTGATTTTCTTGCAAATGGGACCAAAACACTTAAAGAAAACACATACAAGAAGTCTTAATGTTTGTGATGACAGTATGCAAGATAAAAGTAGGCTCCAAAATTTTGTGTAGGCCAACATTTTGGAGGGTTTTGTAGTAGTGAAAACACTTGGAGACACACTGGTAGAATTCCAACTTCTTTGTCTAGGTTGACTCCTCTTTGCAGGGTCTTTGTTCTTTGGGGAGTATTGATTCATCGTGCAGATCACTTTGGTTCCCCACCTACCCATGAATAAACATAATACCTTCTATCCCTTCTCGGTTGAACACAAACATAAGATCAATGATATCACAATGTTTCAAATAAGGAAAGGGTAGTATATTTCATGATCTTTAGATTTTCAGAGTATAGTTTTTCATCTCTAGTGTTGCTACACTACCAGCAAGCCTGGTCAGTACCCTGGCAGAGTCACTATAGGGACACAAACATTCCTCTGCTGCCAGTGAGCGTGGACAATACCCTGGAAGAGTTGCTTTCTTCACCTCTATGTGCATGAATCCTTTCTCTTCTTTCAACTTTATTTATATATTTATATAGGAATGCACATAGACACATTTTCATTTCTTGGGCAGAAGAGGGATCCTGGCTTATTGAGAGTAGGAGAGGTTATTCCTTCAGAGAATCATATAAAGACTTTTGATTTAGGTTTTATAGTTTATATTTTTCCCCTTTTCCTCTCTTACTTGATTGGATAAGTGTGAAAAGACCAAAACATAAGGAACTGAGTATGAGCGTAAGGTTTCCATAATAGACACAGGTATCATGGTTCAACACAAAAATTTCCTTACAGATGGATCATATTTTCTACCAGAACATCGTCAACCAAAAGAAACAACCAAAACAAATAAGGAGGACCGAAGGTTAACCAAATGTTGTAGTTTCACAAGGAATCTTTTCAACTTAGCCACATACAAACACGTTCACACGTGACTCTTATTTACATGAACTAAAACAAAACGCAAGACCAAACAAACAAAGAAATAAGAAAAAAATTATGTACATAGGGTAGGGCATAGCCCTAGGCCATCATTGAAATACTGGTTTAAGTCTTGGCCATTAATAGGAAGAGATTCAATCTTCCCATCTAAATATTGAAGACGATATGTGTGTCGGACAAGCTTTTTGTGTATTATGAATGGTCCAATCCACAAGGATTAGAACTTAGTATGTTTTCCTTTGTCTTCGTGGCTTTGTCCCACTTCAAGATTAGGTCACTAACAATGAATTCATTTTTCCCTGTAGACTTCTTGTCAAACCACCTCTTGATACGAATCTAATGAAGAGAAAATTTCTCTTTGGATTTCTATCTTTCTTCTTACAACTTGTAGAGGGTGTCTATCCTACTCTAAACCAATAAGCATGGCTTGCTTGGAATTCTTGTGAAAGTTTAAGGGTAAACAAATAGATGTTTGAGGGTAGGATGGATTCTATTCCATACACCAGGAAGTAAGGAGACGTATTCAGAGAATGTTTTGGCATGACTCTATCAACCCATAAGGCATTCACCAAAGCTGAGTGCGAGTTCCTCTACTTCTTAATGATGTAGATAAGTTTCTTATTAGTAGACTTAGCAAGAACATTTACCCGCAGATAGCCATTAGCTGAACGTTTCAATAAAATACCATTTTCCAATGAAAAATCATATAATCTTAATGATGAAAAGTATGTTGCATTATAAAAACGAGTGAAGTCGGAACACCAAACCCAGAGATGATATTCTGCTTGAGGAAGTTGATGATTTCCTGATCATTCACTTGTGTGAGTCAAACCGCTTATATCCACCGTGTGAAGTAATATGTGGCAGTGAGAATGTAGCGGTGATGCTTTGACAAGTGCGAAAAAATTTCACTGATGACATATAGACCCCATTGATTAAATGGTTCTTCCACTACAATAGGCTGTAACGGGGCGACTGACTTATTCCCTTGGAAGACACACTTCAGACAGACTGAGCACTTGTGGGAATATGTGTGAGCATCCTTGAATAATGTGAACCAATAAAAGTCAGTCTGCATGACTTTCTACGTTGTAGTGTTGCCCTCAAAGTGTCCTTTGACTAGTGCATCATGGAGATCATGCAAAGCTTTCTCTGATACATTTGCTTCCATGCACCTCATAAATACTCCATTATGGTGCTTTCTGAAAAGCACCTCATGAACTAATTGGTAATATAATACTTTCAATCTAACTACCCTCTTCTGCCATGTGGATAAGTGAGAGGGAAAAGTGTCATGCTCAAGATACTGGTGCACATATGTGTACCAAGAGTTTGAGCTGGGTAGTGGGGGTGGCTCACTCAACATTATACATCTCGATTTCCTGCTCCCACCTAGATGGATTATCTTCTGTTGCATCCACTGCTTCTGCTGCTAACTGACATACACCATGGCCCTTAATGGTGTAAATTTGTTTAAATTCTAGATTATACTCTTGTAAATCAATCAGCCAATCGTTCTTCTCTCACCCATCTCATATGTAAAAAATAACGATCTGACTGCTGGGTGTGGAACAAAGATAATACTATGATTTTTCAAAATGTAGGGCTAGAAGTGCTTCACTGCCTTTTAGACTGCATATGCCTATTTATCGATGGTGAGATATTTAAGTTCAAGTCCTTGTAGACTAGCACTCATAAAAAATATTGTTCGCTCATTATTCTAATCATATTTTGTGTAAGAACGATGATAAGATAAGTATCAGAAAAGGTGTAGAGCATAAAATGTTTGTTGAAATATGGTCTGTACAAGGCTGGTTCTTCTGTGATAACTTGCTTAATATAGGAAAATGCATCCTTTTCCCTTTTTTCCCACTTGTATATTGCATCCTTTCTTACCATCTCGTGCATAGGTTTCATAATTTGAGTGTAATCAGAGATGAACTTATGGAGAAATTCTATCTTCCCTAGGAAGGACTACATAGATTTCTTGTTTACTCGGAAGGGAATTTGCCTAATAACTCTAACCTTTTTAGGGCCCACTTTAATCCCACTCTTCACTATGATATGGCCCAAGAGGTTTCTGAGGTGTGGTTGATATTTCAAAATTGACATACAAGCGAATTTCCCTAGACTTCTTCCCTACTGGGATCGAAATGTCACACTTTGTAAATGATGCAAGCATCTAGTAACTTCCTCGACTCCTTCTGAATTAGGGGCTCAAGCGTCGAATGTACCTTTTGCAACTTCCGTTGAAAATGCTTGGCCCCTTGCTTTATTGGGATAACATGCTAGATTATTCACATGTCGTAAGTTTTGAGCTCATCGTCTGTCCATGCGAAAACATATCGATACTGCTTAAATAAGCAGATGAAGGCTTTCCACTCTTGTGGTGTGCAACAAGTACCAATATTAACAAAATTCAAATCCTTTTCTGTTCCAAGATTGATATGTTCATGCAACAATCTTGAAATCTGGGTTTTGGCATTGATTGGTCCTCTAATGCGATTTTGTAAGTCATACAAATTTTCCAATGATACCACTCCCTTTGGCATGGGGTTCTCCTTGTTTATCCAAGTTGCATATTGCAACGCTTTATCGTGCTCGTCCTCATAGGCTTCATTTTTGAATACATGAATGTCTACCATGAAATGCAGTATCTATTGGTCATCATTAAAAACATGTAAATTAGAGATATTATCAGGGATAGATGGTTTATAAATAATTTCAACAGAAAAGCTGTCCCTAAGCGGTGACAACCTAGCGGCAACATTTTCTAATGCATCCATAACTGCGTTACACATTCTAGGAACATATACAATGTTAAAAGAATGGAATTGAGAAATTAAACTCCATACCTATTGTTGATAACTTTTCAAAAATTGTGACACACAATGTATAGTATTTCGTATCTACCGTACGGTGATCTTAGAGTCACCTAGTACTTTAAGAACTCCAACATTAAGATCAATGGCCTTTTGTAAGCCCATAATGAATGCTTCATATTTTGAGTGTTGTTAGTGCACTGGAATTCCAAGCGGCTTGATATTAGGTGTTTCCTTTGTTGTGGGTCTACTAAAACACAACCAGCTCCAGAGCCCTCCTATGTCTTCGAACCGTAAAAAAACAAAGTCCAAACATCATATGTACAAGAACTATGCCCTACACTAGTGCTACTACTATCTACTATAAAGAGGTCATTTGTGTCAGTTCGACTAGGAAGGAGGTCCAACTGTGTGTTTGGTGGGACTGGGGAAGGCTGAGCAAGGTAGCACCCTAGGTCAGTTTCCAAGAGGAAACTACCAAAGATCATATCTGTGAAAGAACTGGGCTCATTTCCCCCCTCGAAGGGTGTGACATTGTGCTTCATGTAAGGCTCTGAGTCTACCCAAATTTGGTTATTACTGCCTTTATATAGAAGCCAAAATGTCCAATCGGTAGCAAAATACCCCTATAATTCACTGGACCAGTCTCTACTAAAAAATACACCGTATCCTTCTAGGATGTCCACAATTACTATGTTTATACACTGGTGAAATCACTGATTAGATGATATGTGAACAAACACATTTATGAGTTCACTAATAGCATGGACAAGAGTCTTATACAACTGAATGATTTGTGCATCTGTGTTATCACATTTTGCATTGATTTTCTTAATTACAGATAGTGGCATTACGTTTACAAATGCACTAGAATCAACTAAGCAATTGTGTACATTGTAATTAAATATTTCAAATGCCAATAAAAACGGAGGGCAATGAATGTTTACTTCTAATGTTAATGCATTAAGAAGAGATTATAGGGGACCAGAAGAAGCATTATCACCTGAGGAAGAATGATCAAGAGCTTGGACAAGCATTTCCCGTTGGCTTGTGATCCTTGTAAGTTCAAAGATTAAAATATTAGCATGCGATTTTTGAATGTCTTCGACTATGTTTTTTTTTTCTCAGTAAAAACTAATTCTATTAAGGTAAAATATGGTACAAAAAGACATTACTGCCAAGAGAGCCAGAAAAAGGCAGTCTGCCAAGAGAGCCAGAAAAAGGCAGCCGGAAAGGATAACCTATCCACCTCGGCCCCTAGAAGAGAAAGAAGAGAAGAGAGTTGATCAAGAAGAAGCAAGAGAAGCAGAGAAGAGAAAGCAGAGCAGAAGATTTTACCCAGCATGGGTGGAATCATCTAATCGGCATTTTTTCCCCTTCTTTTTACCAACTTTGACCCATTCAGGAGAGCCATGCTGAATTGTCAAGATTTGCAAGCTGGGCTGCGCAGACGGAGACGTTTCCTTGTCAGAATCTGAAGGAGAGGATTCATGATTCCTTTTCTGTAAGATTGGCTGGATAGACAAGTCCACATGCTCAGCCGAGGGCGGATCCTGTGCCAGTTTTGCATCCATGTCTTCCGCAGTCTCCTCCTCATCATCCGTGCTGAAGTCAAAATCATCCATGGGGGGTGGGGTATGAGGCTTCCAACTCTTTGATTTCTGCTTAGGATTGGCTTTCTTCTTGTGGACCGGCTCTGCGGGACAGGAGCTTTGAAGGTGCCCTGTGTTGTGACAGTTTCGGCAGCGAAAGGCTGTGTTCTCGTAATCCAGGGCT
>APFE030579635.1:54415-71105 GCA_000404065.3 Pinus taeda
ACGGTTATGGGATTTCATTAAGTGCTTGGTAAAAGGCCACAATATCGGTTACAAAAGATGAAACTAGTTTCTTGGCCTCTCTCCAACCATCGAGTCATGTTGCATAGGCTTATAAATCACCTGTTTTACAATTTTTCACTTGCCTTCTTGCTGCTGATTTCCCAAGCTTATGAATGCATACAAACTGGTTTACCAAAATATAGAAAAACATAGAAAATTAGGGAATTGGATCCCAGGAGATTTCATCATCTCTGAGTAAAGTTCCAACACCTAGCTGAGCTGCCTTGTTTGCCTCGATGTTTGCTTCTTTGTTGTTGCTTCTCAGGATATGAAAGAATTCTAACTTTAGGAGCTTTGTCATGTCTTTAATTCTTGTAATTGCCCTTGCAAGTCGAAGATCTGCTAGTTTCCTGTTGTTTACCATTGCATTGCCATTCCTGGATTTCTCTTGGTTGCCCCGTCAAAGAAGAGGGTGGGGATTGTTTGTTTGGACAACCAAGATTTAAATTCCTCTTCAGTTTTCCTTATTTGCGAATATTTGAGACTTATAGATGTAGCTTTCGCTTTTTGAAAAGTGAGGTTGAGGGCTGCTCCAAACTCTATGTCCTGCTGATTTAAGTTTGTGTCATCACATTTGTCTCTTAGCCATTCGTTTAGTTGACCTTTTACTGTATTTGCTACAAGGTTATAATGTTGTTCCTTGCCTCTAAAAATCCTTTTCTCTCCAGCCAGATCTGTCAAGTGATAAATTTTGGCAGTGCATTCCATGCTACTTTGACAATTTTATTTTTTGGTATTGGGCCTGGGTACCTGGCCAGCCACCCAGCAAACAAATCCTAGACAGATTGGGGGAGGATGGGCATTTTTGATGCTCCCAGAAGCTCGAACTAGATCAGTCCTATATAGTTGCATGCCAACGAAAGGTGAAATGTAGTTTCCGGGCTTTCTTTACACAATGTGCATCTTGATGGTCCTAGGAATCCCCTCTTCTGGAGTCTATCATATGTTAGAATTTTTTGGTGACATAGCAGCCAACAAAAATGATCGATTTTTGGAATGGTTGGGGAGTTCCAAATACCTGTCCAGGGCGCTGGGTTAGGAGGAATGTGAGGCCTCTCCATGAATTTGGAGTATCGTTGAGACACCGTGTAACCAATTTGCTTTGGTCCCCAGCCTCTCGTGTCTTTTTGTTTTGCATGCAAAGGAGCCACACCGTGCAACATTTCTATCAACGCATCGAGATCTGGCTGCAGCGCAGGAGGGACGCTGATCTTCTTCCAGCCAGACTAGCAGTCCCCAGTCCAACTTGAAATGTCCCAGAGCATAGTTATGTTAGCTGCGTCCATCCAATCTTTCAGCTCGATCCTGAGATTTGAGTTCGCCAGCGGAGGTCTGCCCATCATGCTATCGTGCCATAGCCTGATTTGCCTGCTGTTTCGTGGTGTCCAGTATGCGTTTTCTCTAATGCATGGCCCCATTTTCTTGATTAAGGCGCTGAAGGGGGTCCTGTTGTGCT
Source organism: Pinus taeda (assembly GCA_000404065.3). NCBI lineage: Eukaryota > Viridiplantae > Streptophyta > Pinopsida > Pinales > Pinaceae > Pinus > Pinus taeda. The sequence continues at coordinate 55,932 of APFE030579635.1, forward strand.
CTTTTGGTTGCTCCAGGCACCTCAACGTCTGCCCTCTGAAGTATTTCCTCCATAGAGCCCGTTGCACCCATCTTGGCTTTGCTAATCATCATATATTACCAGTATAATAGAAAAATGAAAAATAAAGTAACAATAAAAAAAGAAATAGGAGAACTGGTTTTATGATATTTAAATTTATGTGCAAACGAAGCCCTAAATAACATATATTGTTAGAATTCCATTCTACAACCAATAAATTCAAATATAATTTTAAAAACTTCAAATAACAAATATTCAAGTATTTAAATTGTTAATGCATGCAATATTATTGAATAATCATGTTATATCAATAACCTGCACAATGAACTATTAAATAAAACCTCACATAAAAATACGCACATAAAGAAAATAAAGAAATAGATATTAAATAAAAATCCTCACAGTGACAATCACAACACCACTGTAGCAAGTACATTATGGCCTTAAAAAGAATAAGTCATAATCTCCAATGCACCCCCATCTTTCAATTTGCTAAAAAAAGTCCATAGAACAATCTTCTACATCTTCTTTTAAAGTTATGGAAATTCGTTTTTAATATTTATTTTTAATTCCCGTCAACTTCCAGTAAAATACGATAAATACATTATTATGATTATCTAAATGAACTATATAATTATTTGTCTATTAAATCTCTTGTTCAATACTTTCATCAATTTAATTATTTAAATTTGTGTGGTAAATGTTCCTGCATTTAAAAAAAAAAACATACAAGTTCAGTGTGTAGTATTATATTATCTATATATATTATATATATATTATTTATAATTTATGATTATATTTATTTGATTTCATTTCAAACTTTGAATTTTATGTGTATATTTCATACTCACCATCAAATTTCAAATTTGAAATGAAATGCCGACTAATATTCTATAATTTTGAATCTTTATTTCATTATAAAATTTGATAATTCCTCTTTTTAATGTTCTTTCAGATTAACTCTATGCTCATATCCTTCTACTTCACCACATTAAAAACAAAGTTATAAAAAATCCAAAAAATATATATATTTTAATATTAAAATAAAATTTAATTCATAGTTTGGATATATGATTCTTTTAATAAGACTTAATAAATTGATTTTCAATTAATTAATACATATTAATTTATATATATAAATTAAATTATATAATTCATAATTATATATTATAAATTTTGATCTTCTCAAATGAAGATTATTTTTATACAAGAAACTAGTATATGTATGATTTTAAATTATACCTGTATAATTATGTTGAATTAAATACTTATTATAGTAAAAATATTAATTTGTATCTATGAATTAAGCTTTAATTGAAATCCTTATTAAACAAATTTAATATTTATGTCGGGTTCGTAGAGAGAAACCATGGAAAGCTGGACCCCACCCACTTCAACTCTTATGCATTTAATTGAATAGTGATCACATGAAAATAGAGTCGACATTAAACCTTGCTCAAAGTCCAGATGGGTTTGTCCATGCTCATTCATCACTCTTCAGTGGGAGAATTTGATTGCAAAGTTTCAACGAATTCTACGGGGAAGTTAATATTATTCTTAGCATGCGTTAATCTTCTTAATATACGTCAAATGTCTTAACATATTTTCACGTGAGGGCAATTCGAAGGGTGGTAGCGTGTTTATATTTTAATGATTTAAGTAGTTGGTAAAACATGCCCACCATGTCTTAAAGATTGATGATACGTAGGTGAGCTAAGAGGATAAGTTAGGTGGGTTTTTGTTAAAGGTTTTGGTTAATTTAAATTAAGTTCTTATTAAAATTTAATTTAATTATTTTTAAAAATATTTGTTTCTGTTTATGTAATATTAATTCATAATTTTTTGTATTTTAAATTATTTTTAATTAATTATATTTTAGTTAAAATTATTTTAGTTAATTTATGTTTTAATTAACAATTTTTTTTTCAACGAGTTTAATATTTGTATTTAAATTAATTTTGTATTTAATTTATTATATTTTTTATTTTAATTATAAAAATAGCAATTATAATTATAATATATTGTTTTTAAATAGTTGTAATTTATAATAGAAATTTTAATATTTTATTTAATATATTAGTGATTATAAATTATAAAGTTATCATAACAATAATTTTGATATAGGGTGCTCAAAGATATTTTGATATGAAGATTGAGGTGAACGATTTGAATCATAGGAGCACGAGAGGGAGTCAAATGGAAAGGAAACATAAAGCAACACCCTCAGAGGGGACTAGTTTTAAGGAGGGTCATTTTGGCGACAACAAACTGTTAAAAGATAGAGGTTGCTCTAATTTCTCTACATTTTCCACAGTCTCTGCTAACTCTTCAAGGGTGGCGAGAACCAAATCTTCAACTGTAGAAACCACTATTCCGATAGGAGTGGTTACGTTCTGCTTTGGAAAATAAGGAAGATTGTGTAGTCGAGGGATCAATCCAATAGCCTTTGCAAACTTACATGTTATAGACTGGATGACTGAGATCTACTCGTAAGAGATTTCACAAGTTTGTCCAAGATTCGGTTGAGAAGATCCTCCAACTTCAGGAATATGAGCAGGGGAGGTGTTGGGAATATTACTACCTTGACCGGAAGAAGTATGAAGAGGGTGATTGAAGTTATCAACCATAAAAATTTGGCCACCCTCCTTCTAGCACCAAAAATGTTGACAGTGCTAGACCTACCAACATTCAAGGGGTCTCCAGGATATGTGGTCCCAATTAGACCTCACATTGTTTGGGATAGGAGCTCCATCTGGAATACGACCCGATTACTGTTTTCTTAAAGATTTGCCTTGGCTCTAACTGTTAGCAAGAGAGATGAACACATGTATGCCTTTAGAAAGAAAGTAAGTGTGTCGGGTGAGTGTTTGGTTGTAGATATGTCAAGCTTCTTCTACTACAGAGGGAAAAGAAAGTGAGCCTCTAAGAGAGAGGTAATAGTAGCACCCTAGTATAGACACACACAAACATGAATGATCCATCTAACATTGAACGGATTAGTACATAAAGATGCAACGGTCATTGCAACCATTACAACACATTCTCAATATGATAAGCACTAAAATAACCAAAATAGTTCAACTACTTAGTACAGGTGAAAACAAACATGAATCATAAACATTCATAGAACAATATTACAAATATTCACAATCCATGCATGAAGAACGTGCTGGCCATCAAGCTTCATGTATTAAGTAAAAGTCCCAGGACACATGTATACAACGAATACCACTAGCTCGAATAGTGGAGCGTTGGAGCTACTACTTGCTCCCAAAAAGAAATAGCTTGTCTCTCTGATGAATTATGGGAGGACCTAAGGTGAAAAGTCTTTTTCTCATACAATGAGGGTGTATATATAACCAATGAGGTGATCTTTCACCTCCCTTGTGACTCTTTGACTACCCTCATGACTGTTTGACTTCCCTATGAATTTTCAACTTTACACGACTCTTCATATTGTGTACATGTCCTTTGGACTTCCACTTTACAAAACATTTTCGAATAAGAATTTACATAATCCATGAAAAAATTTGGCATATGATGACTCATGACATGACATAACATGGCACTGATGACATAGACTGCATAATGACATTGCAATGTCAAGTCATTCTTACTGCTTCTTGCTATGTGTTTTCTTGAGAATGATCTTTTGTCCACCTCCATATGGCTTAGAGAAGAGGAGTCTTTAGTGATATCAGGTCTTGAGCTGTGGTCACAAATTGATGTCCCTTTGCTTTCTCCTGATAGATCAAATTGCATATTCAACTATAGAGGTGTCTTTTAGCATGTTCCCCTTCTTCATCTCCTTCTTCATCATCCTATCATAGTATGATAGAGTACCTGCATCTACAATTCACTCATGACAATACAACATCAGTCTAATAAGCCCCTAGTCTAAGATGTTGGATGATAATCCACTGACTGAGTCAGAACTAAGTGGTAGGTTGAGGGAGAGGTTCAGCGACTGCACAATTGCGCAACTCAAGAAGTCAAGGGCTAGGTCTAAGCCTTGAAACTGTGTGATGCACAATTCAGACTGGACTGGTCATGAAGATTGCACACTTGGGGAGATCAAGGAGCCAGGATGAGGGCTTGATGGCTGAAGTTTACCAATGCACAGTGCTGGAAGTTAAAGGAGGCTAGGTGATTGCACAATTACACAATTCAGGAGCTCAAGGGATAGGCTTGAGGACTGAGACTGCACAATGCGTAGTTCAGACCTGGATGAAGGGAAAGATTGCATAGTTTTGAAGCTCAGGGGCCAGGCTTAAGCACTAAGACTGCGCAATATGCAGTCTTTGGAGGCACGAACTCTGCATTACGCAGTGACAAGAGGCATGGTTGCTGCTTGAGGGATGAGACTGTGCAATGTGTAGTTCAGGAGGGTTGGATGAGGCTAAGTTTCTTGGTCGGGAAGTTTTCAGAATTTTACGAAGTGTGGGATCAATGAGGCTGATGTGAACAATAAAAAGACTTGATTGTGATCACACACCTAGAACACTTGACGACATAACATATATCATCCAAAACACATGAACTACATACTTCCCTCAGTGCGACAACTTACGACAAGTGCGACAGCAAAGATACACTTTGCGACGAACGAGAAGACACTTGTGCAACAATGCTTAAAACTTTGGAAATGAGTGTGAAAAATGTTTACATGATAATAACAACTCATTTACATAAATATTACCCCTTGAAGCAACCAAAACTAGCTTTTGTATGATGTGTGACACTTAACATGTGAAAATATGACACTTTGATTTTCCTGCAAATGGGACCAAAACTCCTAGAGAAAACACATGCGATAAGTCTTAATGTTTGTGACAACAATATGAAAGATCAAATTAGGCTCTGAAATTTGGTGTAGGCCAAAATTTTGGAGGGTGTTGTAGCAGTGACAACATCACCCAAAATAGGGCATGTGTTGAAAGAAAACTAGCTAATTCCCAACAACATTGGTGACAATCTATTGAGTTAATACATTGTGCTTACTTATTATTATTATAAACATATAATAAGAGTAATTAGAATTTTAATTCCTTTTATCATAGTTAATATCTTTTTTTTTGTCAGCTAGACCCACAAGGTTTTGAATCGATGACCTTCAAAGAAGGAGTGCCTTAATGTTACACTCTATCACTGACTATTCTATGCTTCCTAGGCTATTACAAAAAATATCTCATTATGACATGTTTATGATAATAATAATAATAATAATAATAATAATAATAATAATAATAATATATTTACTTATCGTTTCCATTACATTATTCTAAACATTTTATTATTATATGTTTGTAAAAATATTAATATATTTGAATAATAATAATGGAAAAATTGCAATATATGATATTTGCAATTAAAATTGACCATATGAAGCAAGCTATTATATGGAGTAGTTAATCAAGATTAACCTTTTAATCATCCCTTGAGTATTTAGGGTCCTAGTCGAAAGTGGTATAGTTTATATCATCTATTATTTAGCTTGTGCTATTAGTTGTATCATTGTACTCTTGATCACTGAAAGTAGATTGAGATCTTCCATTTTGACAGCGGGTTTTCTTCTTGGTACTCAAGTTTCCCACTTAAACACAAGTGTGTAATCATTTACATGTTATTATTGTTTCTATTATTTATTTATTGTTATTTTTGTGGTAATAATGTTGTTTATTTCATTTCTAAGTCAGAATAGCTTACCGAAATCATGATTATTAGTTAGTAAGTTTTATATTGATAGTTTATAGCTTGAGTCCTTTGGAACTTAATAAAGGTGCCCTATAATGCAATGCCAAGCACAAAAGATACAAACTAAGAATTCATATGATTAATTTCCATCACCATTTATGCCCTTATAATCCTAACCCTAATTGTAATGGAGAAAATTTCTCCCGTGAATAAGTAAGCACTCCCTCAAGTTTGTACTTAACCCAATATAGATTGTATGACATACCATCAAATTATTTACCACTAGATCTAATACAATTGATCATTATTCATGCTAGTGGGAGGAAATTATAGTGCATACCTCAACCCTATAGGTCTTCGTTATGTGACCTCAAAGATGCATCTCAACATATTCAAGGTCTAGCTCCCGCTACCTACACAAAAGAAACCAAAATACACCAATTTCAAACCAATTTTGGATATATATAACATCAATCATACCTAGATCTAATCTGATTTATTGAGGAAAAGTAGATCTTAACAATCACTTGTATAAAACTTTGAATACATAATGTGGGAGAAAGGGAAATCATTTAAGTATATATTATAAATGAGAGAGATTACAACAATTTTTACACCTCAAGTCGTGGTTGAGGCTCCTCCTAGTTCCCTTCTCCAACTCTCCTTGTTACTTACATACACTTGAGAAATATGATCTCTAAAGGATGAATAATATTTGATCAATCAAATAGCATAAACCTACATATGATTGTTCCTCTTCTTACCCTTGGAATATCATCTTATTATAGAATTATAAATGAAGTTCATGGATGCTTTTTGGCCTCTCAAAGTTAGGAATATTGGGTATCATGTAAGTTATCAAGATCCACATGTGAGTCTAACAACTCATCTAGTGTTTATATCCTCAAAAAATATTAGATATATAATATTTTAGGGGTGGTTATACCTTGCCAATGATGAATAGCATGACCCATCATTGTCTTCCAATGGTACATGATGTGACTAGTTGCACCTTCCCATTGGTGTGAGGTGTGGCCACTCTTTCAAAATTAAGATTCCAAGGGTAGCTATAATAGACACCCCTAATATGTGAGGTCAGAAGAGGAATTGATAGACACCCCTAATGTGGGAGGTCAGAAGAGGAATTGATGGCCAAAACACATTTTAATAAATAAAAGGCATGAGGCAACATGAGGAAGAAGTTGAAGATCAAGGAACTAGTGAGTACCTACAACCAATTATGAACCAACATATATAAATCATCCAAAAAAATGACATACCTATGCTTAAAGAGAAACAATGCATGGTTGCTAAAACAATACACTACAAATCCATGTAATAATATGCAAGACCATGGCCATGAAAAATTACATGGTGGATCCATATCATTAAAATAATCATAGCCACAAGAAAATACGATGTGGATCTATGTCATAGTATATGTAAGGAATATAACTGACACCAATGAGAGTTCCCAAGTGGTATTGATATAATAATGATATGTCCCATCATAGCTTGGGAGGTGTAGCATGAAGGAGTGTGGTGACCCTAAATCCTTTATTAATGTATTCATCAACCCTAATGGCATTATTCTATATCATGCGAATGGATTAGTTCATGTTGAGCATGATGGTATTATTAATAGAAACAAGGGGACCCACCAATTATCAAAATGAACCCCAAGGTACCTAGTATAGGCTAGTGAGCGTGAATAGAGTAGTTGATGTCAAACACTCCTAGGATCAACTAATCAAGAGTCAATGAGGTAAACCAACCATTGATTGTAAAGAAAATTATCGGTGATAATTACAAGCTCCAAGGAAATACCATGTTTTAAGATCCCTCTCCTAGATAATTAGTTGAATTTAATATGAAGATATTTACTGAAGGAGGGCCTTAATGTATGCACCTTCAATCAACATGAAATATACTTCAAGAGATGTTGTGAAGAGATAGAATTCACTGAATAAAACTGATATAGAGATGGATGATATTGGAGGTCAACATGACATGCAAGTGATCAAATCATGCTCATTTATATTGAACACATAACATGACATATTGATGACTTGACAAAACTAACTCAAGAGCACACTGATATAATTCAAAAACAAAAGAGGCATTGAATCATTTTCGATAGTGATGAGAAGAGTAACCATCCTATGGCTCATACTAATGGTATGAATCCTAGGCGATAAATGTAAGGAAAAGATGCAAATAGGTGCCTTGTTCAAGGGTGATGTGATTGAATGCTGCCACTTTGATAGAAGATAGATTGTGATGATTTCTCAAAATATTTTGTTTTTGTTTTTTGGCGTTTGTGGGCTCCAGTATTGCAGCAATAATGCTGCAACTCCTGGGACTCCCTTCTTTACTTTTATCAACGTGGTAGTTTGTAACAAACTTGGAAGCGACGGTGCTGTATGCACAAGTACTAGCTCTTGCCGCGGCTATCACTTGGTCAGCTGGCACAAGTCCGCTAGGAGCTTAAGCCAACTTCTATGAGCTCTTAGAAGAAGCTCTTTAATTGATGGATGAAAGCTAACTCAAACGAGGCTAATCTACTTGCAGAAAGAAACTGAAAAGCTGAAAGGAAATGCAAACCCTAGCAAACCCTAATTTTACCAGCTAGCCTTACTGATGCAAGGAAGAGGATGAAAGCTATTGAGATAGATGCCATTGACTTCTAGGAAGGTAAAATGCAAGTGACTAAGCTACTTCTACAGTAAAATCTGGAAAAAAACATCTTTTTGTACTTTTGAGTAAGTTGTCAGAATTACCATGCATGTGCTTTAACTGTTTTTTACTGTGCAGAGGTGGATTGGCGAAAGGAAATGCTTGCAGGAGGCTGGGAAGGTTAGAAGAGGGCCTAAGGGGTCCCTAGCACCCTTCCAAAGAGTTTCACAGTGTTCGGATATCAAGAAACTGCTTTCGTGAGCTTCTACAGGAAGTCTGCAGGGGTTCTACAGGATGTTCTGTAATTTCTAGAGGATGTTCTACAGGATGTTCCGAAAGGGAATTTTGGAGGGTTGATGGAGGAAGAAAGGTGAAGAAGTGGGTATGGAGGTGAGATAAGGGTGTGAGGAGATCCAGGACTTGGTGGATAGAGCTGAGGAGTGATGAGGATGGTTGGATTTGTTCAAGGAGGGGTAGAACAATGTTGCACAAAAATATGGAAATTAGGGCAAAGCGAGAGAATGTGGCAAATGTAAGGCAAGAATATGAGTTAGAGGGATGGAGAAAGTGGGATTGATGGAGTACGGGTAGATAGAGAGGTATTGCAGGTGCTCTGCAAGTTATTTCTCAAACTGAACAAACAAAGACTTGGAAAATCAAGGACCTAGCTACTTTAACCTAATCTGTCCTAAATAACAACAAAGAAAATGAACAAAAGTTTATTTGCAATGAAATCATGTGAAATAGCTATGCAAACTAAGTAATCATGAACCTGAGCATGTAACCACAACTGGTATCAACTTCTGCAAATGAGGATCTAACACTAATAATTGCATGATGAAGCAAAGACAATGTTTTTGGTGGCAACAAGGTCACCTTGGTCCTAGCTCATGGTCCCACTGAGGGAGAGGTGAGATCAGAGGTGGTTGATAGCCTTTTTCTGAAGATCTTCTCTGTTATTAACCTATCAAATCAATCTGAACATGAAAAGCCTTTTTAATCCTCAACAATGACCTAGGTAACCAAGCAAGATTTTAATCTACTTAATAGAAATTATTTTGCAAAAACATTAAAAACAAATAACAGTACACGAAGGAAGCCTTGGAACTTGGGCTGGGCCCAAACCCAAGAGCTACAGGCTCCTAAGGAAAGCTCAGAACTAATGCCAAACAAAGCTGCTTTCCATTACTCAAAAATAACCATGTTACAAAGAAAGTTGTACAGTAGAAGCTACAAAATGAGCTGAACAAAATAACAACACTATAGTGAAAAATACAATTGTTCAAAAAGTAAACTACGAAGGCTGGAAGCCTTCCTATTTATTCACTACGAGGGTCTCCAACAACCCTCCTTAACTCAAGGGCTTGGCTGCTTAAACTGCTAGTGATCAGCCACTTTACACAAAACTGCTCGGCTGCCTTTGGGAATCCTTTTCGGTGGCCTGCTGAACTCCGAGCTGAGGGTGGAGATTTCAAGGAAGGGGCCATTTAATGTAGGAGGCACCCTTCCTACGAATCCTCACCCTTGTTCCTTCATGCTTGGCTATCATCTGGCTCATAATTGCTTGGCCTTGGTCCAAAATTTGTCCAAAAATCTGCAATAACCATGTGTTATCCTTCTTGGTCAAGTGACTATTCTCATTCGTTCAACTAACATAAATATACTCAAAAAACATGCATAAACTATGAAAAATGGTGGATTGATGAAGAAAAGTTAGGAAAAATGAGCCCAATAAGTTACCCAATTCTAAGGCTCATCATCACCCCCCTGCTAAATGGGTTGCTCATCCTCTGAGCAACTAATCCAGCTCATCATCCTTGATTGCCTTGACCGCCTCTCTCACATCCCAGGCCTTCGAGGTGATATCTTCTTCACGGTCATGAAATCCTGATTTTCTTTCCACTTCTTCCCACTGCCTGTGTTCCTCCTCTTCTTTGACTCCTTCCAGCAGCCCCAAAAGCAAGGGAGGACTGAACTTTAGGCTGATCCAGTTGGCCTGAAGATTCTGCATGGACTATTTGTAGAGGGGTACTCTTGCCAAGCCTCCCTCATCCTTGTTGGGGAGTGGTATTCTCTTATTTTTAGGCTGTGGGACAGTGTGTTCCACCTCCGTGTGCAAGCATGAACACAGTTATCCCCCAACAGTCTCTCCATGTCCTCAAAATGGGCTATGGCTTGAGCTTGTCGGTCAATGTAATCTTGTAGGGCCTGAGAGTTATTGGCCAAGTGCTGGTGGGCATATATTAATGCTGAGGGATCCTCCAGCTCTGCTATGATCATTAGTGGTTCCCTTAGTTCGCTGTCCATAACATTCTTGATCTCTGCTGCTCTCTTTTCTTCATGATTTAGCCAAGAGGCCATGGCCATAAGTTTCACATCTCCTACCGCAGCGTTGGGGTCCCACAAATTCATGTTGGGAAGGGCCAAGTTGTGTAGGTAGAACTATGATAATTTGGCCTTGTCCTCTGATGAGCTACTATCACATAAAGCCATGAATTGATGGTAGTTTTGAAATGGAGTGGCGCCCCTTTGGGCCAAGGTGTTAATCTGGAACTGCAACCATTGATCCTTAAGGTATAAGGCATATGATTTGGCAGGTTGCCTACACTGCATGGCCTCTACTGCCCAGCTGGCCTTGCAGGCCAGTTGGGCTTCCTTCTCTTGTGCCTGTTGCCTTAGAGACTGTAACTCCTGTGCTGCTTGCAATTCCTTCTTCTGTAGCTGTCTAGTTAGTGCCTCAATTTCAGCCTGCAGCCCATCTCTTCTCTCCTTTTCATCAAGGGTTTCTTTGTCTGCTGTGGGATTTTCCTGTTGCCACTGTTCTCCCAAGATGTGGGGCCTGTCTTCCTTATAGTGTCCCTGTAGTTGTAGCTGCTGTTTTAGCAACTCGTTTTCTTCCTATAGCTTGGCCCACTGACTGCTTTCCCCATGCCTTAGCATAGCCAATTCCTTTCTTTCCTCCTTGAGTTGTTCTTCCAGGGGACCTATGTTTGCCACACCCTTGGACTTGGCAATTTTCATCCAAGTGTGGGTCCTCACTCTCTCTTCTTCTAGTGCAAAGAAAAGTGGCACTGCGAATTTTTGGGGAATTATCTTTCCGGCCTCTAACAGGTTATAGTAGGAGCCCAAGCTAGGCTGGAGGCTTGGTTCCAAAATGTTCTCAACCTTTTCTTCCTCCTGTGATGATTTAGCTGCCTTTTCTTCCAATTCCTCGGTCTCCTTTAGCATAGCCAGCGTTTCCTGTAGAACTGTCTCAGCTTCCTGTAGAGATGTCTTTGTGTCGATCATTTTAATCCTTTCTCTCCAGGTGGACGTTTTCGAGCTTCCTCATTCATAGGTGATGGATGCCTTTGAAGGAGACTTTTCCCTTTGTTTAGCTGTGGTGTCCTCAATCGTAATTGGCTCCTTTGACTGTGGCTGGGGTCTGCCAGCTTTTATCCGCGTGCTCCTTCTGGCCTTAAAGCACATGGAAGGCTCCCTTTTTCGCTTCCCTTTTTATTTTGGAGATGTGCTTAAGGCAGCCAGCACAGTTGTTGCCTCCCTGGCCAAAATCTCAGGTGGTTTCTCCTTTTGCTGCTCTGTTTTCATGCTTCCAGTAGAAAGTCCCGTGTCAACTGTTTCCATACTTCCTGTAGAAAGTCCTGTGTCAATAATTTTGGTCTGCTTGGCTGGATGTGTCTTTCCTTTTAATTTCTGTGTGGTTGCCTTGGTTGTGCCCTCCTTTATTTGGACTTTTTCAGTCCTCTCTGCTCTACTCTGCAATCGTTTTTCCCTAGGTGTTTGTGTCGTTGTTCCTCCCACAGTTCAGGGTCAGCAATTTGGCCCTTTCCCCGTTCCTCTTTCTGTCCTTTTTGTGTTTGTTTTCCCTATGTTTCTTTACCATTGGCTTTCTCTCCTGCTTCAGTGTGTCCCCCTTCTTCACTGCTGGATGAGGTGATCTCCTTGGCCAGAATTCGAATATCGTCATCTCTTGACATGTTTCGGAAAATCTCTCAAGAGAGGGGGACAGTGTAGGTGTGGAGGGCATCTTCCACTAAAAGTTTAATGAGCCCATGATGGGCTAACTGATTTGGTGTCCCCTCCTTCAATTTTGTGCCACATTCAATTAATGATTGCAGAAGGAAATAGGGGATGCTCAACTTCTTTTCTGGAGGTAAATCCATTCCATGTCTTAGTTCACTCAGCAACCTGAAATGATAGCCGTAGACAATGCTAAACCTCCCTTCACAGGTAATGTATTTCATGATTTCGAAACGAACTTCGCTCCAGAGAGGATGTAAGCTGGCTCTCTGGATCCCGTTATTGTCTTATGCAGGATGTTCCTTGGGTAGAAAGAATGCTTTCTTGGCTGCTTGGCCCAATGACCTCTCCTCTTTGCTCCAGGGTATCCCTAATGGCAAACCAGTAACTCGACTAATGAGCTTAGGAGTAAGCTTTAGGTTCAACCCTCTGAAATTCACTGTGGCATGTGTCTTTGATTCAGGTTGCAGGGACATTAAAAATTCCTCCGTTATCTCATCGTCATGACCCTGGATTTTGTCACAAGAGGTCATCCAATTGGCACGGGTGAAGAGGTTCAGCACCTCAGGATGCTCACACAGTTTACTGGGATTCGAGGGTTCCTTCCTGATAAACCCCCCTGGCATGGTGAGAGTGCTCTGTTTTATGCTCTGATCAGAAAGGGAATGTTGTTTATGGTTTCCTCCTTTGAAATTCAAGAAAGGATCTCTCGGGTGTTTAAATTTTAATTTGCACCAATTCCCTGGTTTTAAGGTTGTTGCTGCCCAAAACTCGGCTGTCCGTTTATGAAAGGAAAAATTGGGTTTCCCTAGACAGAGTATAGAGCTCAATTTTCATCCCCAGCATACATACAACCATGTAAATTGACATTCTTCATACACAGGCTAGCCCTCACAGTTGCGTATCTTTCCTACAGGAGAATTTTGTTAACAGGAACCTTGGAGGAGAGTTTTGACGCAGAAACGATTGAGAAATTCCGTGCAACACACAGGCAAACTGTTATTTTCAACTCACAGGCAGACTTGTCTCTGACTCACCAATTCAAGACAGTGCAATTCACCACCTTTTCGAAACATACCATGCATGGAAGAGTGTTTTTGAGCCTACCTCTCTTGGAAATCCAAATTCGACGAAGAAAAGTCCAGGCTTCCCTGCTCCGGAAAACTGTGCCGTACTTCCTGTAGAGCCTCTTACTGGCTTCTGTAGGATGTCACTGCGCCTCTGAATGAGCACGGTACGCGGGAGATTTTTGAAACAGGTCGAAAAGCTCAGTGGAGGACGACAGGTTAATAGATCCTGGAAGCAGAGGACGTGTACTTCGGCCAAGGATGTTGCAAGTGCAAATGAACAGCGGGTGGTGAGAGTCTTCAGCTGAGCATTTTTTTAACTGCGGTGCAATTCATGGCAAGGGGGTGAGGTGGCCGAACCGAACCGTTAATCTAACATCATGGCCATCATTTCTCTGTGTGTCCCTGACCACCATCACCTCCCCTCTGCCATTAACCACCACCACCACTGCCAGTCTCGATGATTTTCCTCGACTGGACACTCCACACGTGTCAACTGCACGTCTCGTTGGTAATTTTGAACGCAACTGAGCTTGTTCGGATCCCACGAAGCTATGTAACTGGCTGAGGGTGGCCAGTTGACTGGCCGCCAATCCAATTCAATCCGAACCAGTTTCATAGACATGCAGTTTTCGAAATATAGTTTATGCAATTGACGAGTGAGTTTAGACACTTACCTGCGTGGCCGTGGATGCGTTATGCAGACTTCGGGTCTTGGAACCACTGCTTCGCTTGCTTCTGCCTCGTGCACGGGTGTTAGAACCCATTCCTTCATTTGTTGATGCTGTATGCACGGGTTTTGGAACCCAATCCTTCGGTTGTCAACGCTGCATGCACAGGTTCTGTTTGGTTTCAGCTGCCAAGGATGTTTTCATGTCCAAGAGGAGCCTTTTGCATGTTCCCTGTGTTGATTTTGACTGTCCCTATGTCCAGAGTATGTGTTCCTGAGAGATCAGCTGCTACAGGATCCTTGTAGGATGTCCTATAGCTGCTTCTCCTCCTGGGATGCAGGCTAAATGAGCAGGGCTATATTGCGGACGAGGGATTTGTTGATGCAGAGTCTAGATGGAGCTTGGATAGGTAGGGTGAGCGCGACTTGTTATTTGACTTGTCACTAAAAATTCTAGTCTGTCAATCTGAGGAAAATAGGGTTTCTTGTATGACTGTGCAGGAACATATAACCAGGTGGGTGACGGAGGTGTAAAGAGATGGAACAGGGTGCCATATGGTGATGGGTGGAAACAGGGGTGGTTGTAGGCCTAACAAACAGCTTCAACCTTTAGATTCCCCTCCAAAACCGAATTTGGCTCACCCAAAGGTTCTACAGGATGTTTCCTGTAGAAGCCCAAAACTTCCTGTAGAAACCCAGAACTTCCTGTAGAAGGTGGAATCTCGACCTGAATGTGATCAAATCCTAGGAAAGGCGAGTGGTCATGGAGGGAGTGTCTGTAGGGATGCATAGTAGCCTAGTACGGACCCCTATCCTTGTTTTGCGCGACCCGCCTTACCTGTAATGTATTCCCTGCAACCTGTAATTATTTCACAGAGATTAGGCCTGTTTTTTTTTTTGTGAGAGACAGCTGGGGCGCCTCCATGAGGTTTTCACCTCACTGTCTGCCCTGGGTGCCTCGAAGAGGTTTTCACCCAAGGATCTTTTTATTCCATATTTTTTTTTTTGAGAGACAGCTGGGGCGCCTCC
>APFE030579635.1:82225-94337 GCA_000404065.3 Pinus taeda
AGAGGGTCATTATTTTGCAGTTCAAGAGTGAAGAGTTTAATCATAAGTTGGACGAATTCAAGTGCAGAATGTGAGTCATAGAGCTCTTTCAGCTTTTGTAAAGCTTCAAAGGCAGTTGAACATGTTGTAAGGTGACAACTCACCTCCTTATTTACAGAGGTTGCTATTAATGCATACGCTTTGCTGTTCTTGTTTTCCCAGATGGAAAGCTCTTTGTCTGATGTAGGCTGTTCTGGGTCACTGTCTCCTTCTCCGACACACACTCCTTTTCACAGCTCATTGAAAATGAGGGTGTGTTGTACCATCCGGGACCAGTCAGGATAGTTCTCCTTGCCAGTGAGAACTATTCCTATCATAGAGATGATTGAATGCATTCTGTAAAAGGTTACTTCTGCTGATATAAAAACTTTTGCTGATATATACTTCTGATGGCAAAAGAAAAATGCTCTTAAAAAACTTCTGCTGCTTTAAAAAAATGATTTTGATATGGAGAATTACTATGTATATCTCTGCTTTAAAAATGATTTTGATATGGAGAAAAAATCATTTAAAAATCTGGTTTATATCACCATATATATATGCAAAATCATTCCATATTCAAATTCAGGCCATATTCAAAATTCTGTTATCACCATATTTGTCTCTGCTTTAAATCACCATTTATATATCAGGCTACACTTCAAAATTTTGTTAAGGCTACACTTCAAAATTCTGTTAAGGTATCACTGGGCTAGCCACAATTCGACATTCAATGCTTGGCATCCACTATTATAAGATACACTCCATAAAACTTTATCCCACCGGAGCAATTAAACAAACCATTTATTTCATGCAGTAAATAGTCTAGGTTGCCTGGATATCTTTCATGAAAAAGCTTCAAGAAAAAACTCATGCCACCATACTCGGCTCATCTTAAAATACCTTAGTCCCGTGCAACATCCGCTCTTATATGTCATGATAAAATCGAATAGTGGATGATCAATAGGAAACAATACTGTGGATGATCAATAGGAAACAATACGTGATACAACGCAACCCTAATACCACCAGTTTACTACAACGACTATAATCAAACAAAACTTAAATCAGCTATCCAATTTTGAAATCAAATTGTTTCAATGGCATCAATTCAAGTAGCCGAGGCAATCTCAATTTCAGGCCATGGTCATTCGAACTCCACGCAGGAGTAACTCCACGGCATCCAAATAGCGACTATAGGCCAGGGTCATTCGAACTCCACACAGCAGTAACTCCATGGCATCCAAATAATGTGAGACCACGGCATCAATTCAAGTAGCCGAGGCAATCTCAATTTCAGGCATTTCAATGGGCAGCGGACCAAATGGTTTCAACAGGCAGCGTTCCAGATGTTTCAACAGGCAGCGTTCCAGGTAGCGGACAAAAAAAAAATACAGGCAGCGGACCAAAATTAAACATGAAACGGTTACCAATTTCAGGCGTTTCAATGCACTGAAATTCCAGGCGTTTGCAGGCAGCGACAGTCTTCAGCTATTTCAGGGATGTCAGAGACTGAGCAGCTCTCAGGCAGGAGTTACAACTATTTCTGGGACTTGTGCTCTGATACCATGTCAGGCCAGGGTAACTCCAGAATGAATGAGCGAGAGAAAACTGATTGATTTTATTCATTGGCTAACATACATTTATATACATAAATATGGCGGATCAGTTCATCTTCTGGATGACTGTCCAGTTCACCCATCCGTTTCGGATTAGGTGTCAACAATATCAGAGGTGGTTGATAGCCTTTTTCTAAAGATCTTCTCTATTATTAACCTATCAAATCAATCTGAACATGAAAAGCCTTTGTAATCCTCAACAATGATCTAGGTAACCAAGCAAGATTTTAATCTACTTAACATAAATTATTTTGCAAAAACATTAAAAACAAATAACAGTACATGAAGGAAGCCTTGGCACTTGGGTTGGGCCTAACCCCGAGAGCTACAGGCTCCTAAGAAAAGCTCAGAACTAATGCCAAATAAAGCTACTTTCCATTACTCAAAAATAACCATGTCACAAAGAAATTTGTACAGTAGAAGCTACAAAATGAGCTGAACAAAATAACAACACTATAGTGCAAAATACAATTGTTCAAAAAGTAACCTATGAAGGCTGGAAGCCTTATGCACTACGAGGGTCTCCAAAAAACCTCCTTAACTCAAGGGATCGGCTGCTCAAACTGCCAGTGATCAGCCACTTTACACAAAACTGCTCAGCTGCCTTTGGGAATCCTTTTCGGTGGCCTGCTGAACTCCGGGTTGAGGGTGGAGATTTCGAGGAAGGGGCCATTTAATGTAGGAGGCAACCTTCCTATGAATCCTCACCCTTTTTTCTTCATGCTTGGCTGTCATCTGGCTCATAATTGCTTGCCTTGGCCCAAAATTTGTCCAAAAATCTGCAATAACCACGTGTTAGCCTTCTTGGTCAAGTGACTATTCTCATTCATTCAACTAACATAAATATACTAAAAAAAATGCATAAACTATGAAAAATTGTGGATTGACGAAGAACGGTTAGGCAAAATGAGCCCAATAAGTTACCCAATTCCAGGGCTCATCAGGCGTCTCTTTCATGATTTTATGAGTGAAAAAGAGAAATAAAAGTATACTTGATAGTGTCTCTTCCATGTTTCAATGAGTGAGGACAAGAGATAAAATTCTACTCGATAGTTGTCTTTTTCAAGGTTTAATGAGCATGAAAAAGAGGTAAAAATGTGCTTGATAAGTGTATGTTTCATCATTTCATGAGAACCCAAAAAGAGTTAAAACTAAGCTCATCTAGAGAGAATTAGTGGCACAATTTCATGCATCTATGTTCTAGGCTAGTGGAACTAACCTATGAAAAGGAAATGCAAAATGGTACTAGGAAGAAAGTCCACTCATCGCAACATTCTCTCCATGGGTGGAAAGGGTTTTTTAATGGAGGCAAGCTAATGTAAATGGAAAGAGCTTAAGAGTGACTACATTTGGTGGTTCATGGGATCAAATAAAACAATGTAGCATTAGGCACCAAGAAATAAGTCACATAATGCATCTGCAACTAAGAAAAAACATAAAAATAATGGGAACCCCATTGGGATATCGCGATAATATAGATGAAGAGATAAGAATGAGGCTCAACTTCAAATCATGGTGGGTCTAAATGAGGGTCCTTGGGCCTACAAATCAACACCACATAAGCACCAAATGGCATTCAAGTTGCTAACATAGGGCACTCATGAAGTATACACACTACCTCACTAGTTACAACATGAAATGAGATGGATAATTTCACAACATGATTGAATCAAACCTAAGAAATGTTAGAATAATTTATGACTAATAGTGCAAATAGTATGGGAAAAACTATTTGTATGCTAATTGAGAGTTCACACCTCGTCATTCAATGGTTATTGCCAATAACAATACTTACAATATGCCAAATCCTGAACAAATTGACAAAAAATAGCTCTCTAATAAAGGTTTAGTGACCAAGAATTTAAAAAATAGGATTAAATAGCATAAAAATGAATATCTAGATAGTTTTAAGGATCTAGTGTGACTAGGGATATTTTCGAAGTCAAACTCACCCATGAACAAAAAAGTAGTAGAAAAGAGTCATTTTAACCTTGCAATTTGGGGCTTGGAGAACCAAAGACCTTCTTGTGCCAAAAACAAAACTATATATTTTTGGAGATTCAATCCATGGAATTTGGATGCATCTAATCTAGGTATGATATCAAAAATTTCCCTTTCATTTGATTATCTTTTCTTGCATTTTATTAAAAACTTGGTTTTGGAGGGACCATAATTGGATTAGGTTTGCATGGTTGTGCCCTTGCAATGTGACTATCTCAAAAGTCATACTCTTTGATACATTGTAGGCACAAATGACCACTCCCTCCTAAGAAAACATGGAGAGTCTTTTCCCATAAGATGAAAAATGCAAAAAAATAAAATTAATTTTTGCTAAAAAATTTGTTATTACTGATGGTTGGTCATAATTTGTTTATGGTTTTTGCAGGTCGAGCCACCATGATTGAGTGGAAAGATAGAGCATGAAATGGAGAACACGAAGATCAAGTAAGATATGTTGGGTATGCATTATATTCTTTGCAAACTACCTCCATGCATTATACATTTTTCTGGGCAAAAGTGGGGTGGTAGCCCCCCTTGCTTGAGGGGTTCGTTTATTTGGGTGATTTTTTGCATCTGTTTTTGGTACACTTTTTTTGTTTTTTGTTTTAAGTGGTTTTGTGTTACAAGTTTGTTTAGCCCATGGTTTTGTAGTTTTTGTTAAGGAACAATGGTTATAATCTAATCTGGGGTAAATGGATTAGCAGTTTATGGATGCCCATATCTCTCTCTCTCCACACACACACACACACACAGATATACATAGACACAAACACACAAACACATACACAGACACACACATAGACTATAAATATGAATATACTGAAAAATCTTTTTGGTTTTCTCATTTTAGGTTTCGAGTGTAAAATCTTCATGTTTAAGCATGTGTTTTCCATTTAATGTTTTATATTTTATCAAGAATATGTTTGTAAGAATTAATTATATAGGGGTAAATCCTAAATTTGGTATCAAAGTCATTTTGGTTTCAATGGGATGCTTTTGTGGCTAAGGGGTTTTCCTAGGGCTTGTGGTAGACCCTATTACAATGGAAGTTCTATGGAACCAATTATTGTGGTGAAAATAAATAGTATATAGTTAAAAGGTAGAGATAGATAAATTCAATGGATAGAGTTTTAGGTTGTGAAATCTCAAAGTCGAATATTTTTTATGGACAAAGATTAGGGGATCACTATGGATCAAGGTACTGGATCAACGAGGGTATCGATAAAAATCTAGACCAAGTTCGATGGAAAGGAAAGTAACATAATATAGTTGTGTCTCTCAGATTCAATATTATTGAATGCTTAAGGAGAAGCTACATCAAATGCATTGTGGAACAAGTTAGGGACTTTATATTAGTCTATGTCCTTGGCGAACAAATTGTTCCTATGGAAAAAGCTATATGACTCGATGATGGAGGATGGAGACTTGGTGACAAAGCATCTAGACACCATAAATATTGTGGTAAGTCAACTATTATATGTTGATATTAAGATTTTGGAAGAAGATAACTATATCAATTTGTTGTGTTCTTTATTAGATTCATGGGCTAATTTGGTTGTTGCCATAGGTAGTAATGCAACTACTTTAAGTTTCGAGAATATAGTCTCATCTTCATTATTGGAGGAGATGAGAAGAAAAACATGGAAATTTAGCACATATATGCCTTGTTTGCAAGAGGATGTTGCCATAATCGAAATACAATTAATTCCTTAAATGAGAGATCTAAATCTAGAGGAAGAACTAAATGTAAAGGAAAGTTCATATAGGTATGTTGGATATGTGGAAAAGAAGGGAATTATAAGAAATACCATAGATCCAAAATCGATGAGAAAGGGAAGGGATATAGTGATTATCCTTCTATAGAAGCATAAACCTCCTTAGATGGAGGGGATGTGTACTTGTCTTCTTCAAGTACACATGTAGATTATGAGGCATGGCTAGTTGACTTAGGAGCATCCTCTCATATGACTCCTCATAGCGAGTGGTTTTGATAGTATGAAAAATATGATGGTGGTGATGTTATCCAAGGAGATTACTCAACAACTAGAACTATAGGACAAGGAAAAGTCAATTTGAAGCTCATGGGTTGCAGGATTAGAACACTTCCCAATGTTTTTCACATTTCAGGATTGGCCACGAATTTGATGTTATGATCCTTGTGCCTTAAAATTGATAAGAACCAAATAATTAAAATCATATTCAAGGGGGGAACCTCCTTTTATAAATAATATAATGAAAAATTCTTGGATGATTCAAATGACAAGACCTCCTTGGTATATACAAAATTCCAAAGGGTAAAATTATAATTAGGGCCTACATAACAATAATAATCCAAGGGCACAAAAATAACAATAAGGGGCTTCTATGGGGCACAACAATAATAATATATGGGATACACTAGTATTACAGGACCTAAAATTCCCTTTTCCTTAAAAAAAGCGTTGTACTCGACATTTGAGTAGTTTTGGATGCTTTTGTATAAAATACTCACCCTCCCATGTGGAATCTTCAACAAGTATGTCATTCCACTTAATGAGATACTTCGTTATTGTCGATTCTGTAGCTGTCAGATTCTTGTTTTCATAATTTATTTAGGCTCCAATACGATTTTTCCTTCCTTGTCAAGTTTTGGAAATATAGCTTGAATTGGGAAGTTGTTACCTATAATCTTCTTTAAGCATGAAACATGGAAAACTGGGTGTACTCACAAAGACGCAGGAAACTCCAATTTGTATTCCATAGTACTAATCTTTTGTAACACCTTATAAGGGCCATAGTACTTGGGTGATAATTTATTATCCTTCTTAGCTTGCTTGAGGGACATTTGTTTGTATGGTTATAGGTGTAAAAATACCTAATCACCCACATCAAAACTTATTTCATTGCAATGCTGATCTGCTTGTTGTTTCATTTGATTCTGTGCGAGATCCAAGTTATCCTTTAAGAGTTTGAGAACTCTTTGTTGATGATCGATGTGATATTCCATTGCTTGAACCTTAGAGTTGCCTCTTAAAGATGATGTGATGGATGGTGGTTGGTATCCATAAAGTGTCATAAATGGGGTCATTTTTGATGAACTATGAAAGGAAGTGTTATACCACCATTCTTCCAAAGGTAACCATTTGACCCATTGTGTTTCTTTATTAGATACAAAGCAATGAATATATCCTTACAAACATTTTCTTACTATCTTAGTTTACCCATCAGGTTGAGGTGATAAGATGAGCTATGACCCAATTGAGTACCGAGACAAGAAAATAATTCCGGTCCAAAAAATTCCAGTGAAAATGGGATATTTGTTACTTAGAATAGTCTTTGGGTTTCTATGTAGCTTTTGAATTGTATCCATGAATGCAATAGCGATTATAATAGCTTTAAAAGGATGAGATATTGCACAAAAATGTGCTTAATTGGTAAGTCTATCAATTACCACCATGATGACAATATTTCCTTTAGACTTGGGTAGAATTGTGATAAAATCCATTGAGACCTCCTCCCAACGATGAATAGGAATGACTAATGGTTGTAAAAGACTCGAGGTCTTAAATGTATCAAATTTATTTTGTTGGAAAACCAAAAATTTAACCACAAACTTCTGAATATTAGATTTAAGGCCATCCCAAAAAAATCCTTCTTGACATTGTGGTAAGTTTAAAAAGAACCTGAGTGCCCTTCTATAGGAGAGATGTGCAACTTAAAAATAAAATTTTGTTTGAATTGAGAGTATTATTTTTTTTTTTTTCATTGGAAAAATCCGTAATTTTCATTGTTAAGGAAAATTACATATTGCAGATGCTTTTACGCATATGCCGATGTTCACTTTGTACATTGTACCCTTTGCAAAAAGATTCTGTATGAGTTTTCAGTTCAGGTTTGCCACGTAGGGCATTCTGTTTGAGCTGTTACAGTATGCCTTTTCGGCAACACATCTTACTGTTTCAACAAAAATATGTTAAGCTTATCAAACTTTCATCTGTCATATACATGCAAAAAACTTCAGTTTGTTTGATGACTCGGTGTAGTCTGGTATCCCGGGTCTATGTATGGACGGTGATAATATTTGTGTTCCTGCTGGCCATGAATTTCTGTGATCTCCCAAATACATTTGTCCAACAATGCAACCTCCTTGGATAATTTGTCAGCGCCTTTGTTATGTTCCATGTAGATACGAGAACATGTAATATTGTTAAAAGCTTCTTTGAGTTCGAGTACTTCATTCAAGATAATGCTGAGAGTATGGATGTGACATGCTGATATTCCATTGAACCAATTTATGATAATTTGAGAGTTTCCAAAAATATTGATGCTAGGGCAGTGATGTCCCAATGCAAAATGGAGTAAATGTCTCAAAGTGATAAGCTCAGCAAAGTTGTTGGTTCCAGTGCCCAGACCCGCCTTTATTTTATAATAATGATGCTCAGATTTATGTATGATAAACCCACCCCCACAGCTATGTCTGTTTGTAGCACCATCAAAATAGGCCCATGGGGCGCTATGATCAATGCGTGGAGGAGGATTTGGGAGGCGGGTTTTTGGAGGGGGCGGGTCAGGTAGTTCTCTAAATGCAGCTATAATACCAGCCTCCACCAGGGGCCAGTGAACCTACTTGTCTTCAAATATTATGTTGTTTCTTGATTTCCATAAGTGCCAGTTTACAATTATTGGCAGGTTGGTGATCTTCGATCCTTTGTGTCTCCTTTCCCACTCTATCCGAGCTTCTGTGAGGTCTGTTCCATCCCAATTTCCAGTGTAATTTATGAAGCTTTTAAGATTTGACCAGATATTCTGAATTGTTCTACATCTCAAAAATAAATTCTCCGAGGATTCTAAGGCTTCTTTGCATAATACACACCAAGTTGGTCCATACTGAGCCCTGTGCATAAGATGTTCCCCCGTGGGAATCTTGTTCCTCAAGATACACCAGGTGAATAGTTTTGAGCGCGGCGCTGCAGAGTGTTTCCATATGTTATGCCACCAGCTAGCTAAGACATCAGGTTTCTTATGACTAATGAGCTGATTGTAGCCTGCCTTAGGAGAGTAATTTCCGTCCTCGGCTTGATTCCATATGAGTGTTTGGTCAATTTAGTGTGATCTAAATTGCTATTTAAAATGTCAACCCGGGGTTCGTAAACTGACGAAGTGAAGTGTACTATATGTACTAGATAACCATTTCCTTAGTCTTTTGTCGTTTTAAGATTTTTAGTTTGTTTTTGGATTTATTTTTCCTTGATGTGTGATGGTGAGGATGAAAGTGAAGTATGGAGTGTAGACGATGATGGTTTCTAAATTTGAAAGTGCTCAAAAGAAAGCTTTACAATAACTAAAATGAAATCAATTCTCAAGAGAAAATAAATGCATCAGATAGTGAACTAATGACAATGGCCCAGTATCCTTGCTGCTGAAATGAAAAGGAAGCAAAAAAAAAACCGAAAAACAACTCAAACTTAAAGCAAATCTACTAATTCACACTACTTTAACTTTTCAGATCCTTTACCCTTCGGCTCAATCTACCTGGTGGGAAGTAATCATAAACAAGTTAAGCAATATGATATCTAAATGGCAAGAAAGTAAATTGCATAAAAGAAACTAATCACACTACTTGAATTCTTCAAATCCTTTACCCTTTAGCTCAATCTACCTTGGGGAAGTAATTGTGAACATGTCAAGCAATATGATATCTAAATGACAAGAAAATAAATTGCATAAAAGAAACTAATCACACTACTTGAACTCTTCTAGTCCTTTACCATTAAGCTCAATCTACCTTGTGGAAAGCAACCATGAGTAAGCAATATGATAACTAAATCACACTACAGTTAGTAATATTCTGATTTCTTGCTGATATAGTCACTTGGCCATAGAAAGAAACCATAAATTGATGAGCAGTATGATATCTAAATAGCAGAAAAACAAATAAGCAAATCACAACTTGAAAAGGACAATGCTGAATTTAAACTTCAGAAAACGAAAGTTAGCAGGAAGGACAAGATGATCTCATATGCCAAAAGTTATCAAAAAGATGAAAAATTGCCCGGGCTGCCTAAGAAAACCTGCAGAAAAGCACTGATCAGTTCACAGCTCTAAGAAAATAAAGGTGAAAATATAAACAGCAAAAACATAAAACAACATATTATGTACAAGCTAATGATAAAAACAAAAACATAATGAAACTAAATAAACACTTTACAAGGCTTCAGCATGTAGGGGCCCTCTGCCACTTCAGCCAATCAACAAATAATCACACGGCTGAACTCATAAAAGTCTTCTCATGTATTAAACAACATCATATAAAACAGTGGGGTGATAAGATAACCAGCAGTGCGGAATTACATAAACAGTTCAGGATTCATACATCTCAAAAAGCTCTTTCACAACGTTCAATGACGCGTTATTTATAATGCCAAAATATTAAAGCTAACTAACAACTTCTACGCTATTAACTGCGTTACTAAAGACACGTAGATCTCTTCAGCCGAGATCTAGTGTAACTGTCATCGTGTTTCTTAAATCTTCGGAGTGGTTGGCTGTTAGATTTAGGTCTCAGGAATGATCTCCAGGTGTGTTGGTGCCTTCGTGAGCTGAGGACTGTGCCACGTATCACTCACGTGCCCAAAACAGTGACGTGCCACCATTGAACTCTTTGGCTGGCCTTGTCTTTGACTTTGGTTGACCGCGGCCTCCCATGGATGATTTGGCTGATTTGAAGGGACACGTTCCATGTATCCGCCACCTGGAGCTTGCCCATGTAGCTCGTTTCTTCATAGGACACCTGGACCACAACTTTTAACAAAATAGCTGCGGAATGCTGTGCTAGCTGTGGAAACCTGTGTTGGCTGCGGAAACTGACAAGTTTCCGCAGCTGCATGAACAAAAAAACTAAACCAAACAACAGTCATAAGTATAGTCAAAAAACCATATAAACAGTCCTTTTTAGACTATAATGCAATGATTTAATAATTGGGTGAATGAAGTGAGTGGCGAAAGAAGGCTAAGAGGGTGTATAGGAAGGTACAGGTTTGAGGCTCAACATACCCCCACTGTGAAGGTGTTGCATGTCCTCATGCAACCAAAATTGAGTTATTTCCCTCTAATCCACATGTTCTGAGGCTTCTACAAGGACGTCTAGTCCTCTTTTCTTCTTCTTTGATGCCATCATCACCATCATCCTTGGCTTTCTAACTAGACATTTGAACTTGAGGTTAATCAATTCTCTGTTTAACTTTTTGCATCTCTTCTTCAGTCTTCTATTCTTCTTCTGTCACAATCCTAAATGAAGCATAGTATTGTCATGGACAATTTTGTCTACCTTACCCTGCTCTTTAAGTGCTTCATTTTCTTGTATGATATGTCTATTTAGGACTTCTAGCTCAAATACTTCCTATTTCAAAGACTGAACTTGTGCATCAAGTGGCAGAGAGGTACTTGGTCCTGCAGCTGATTGTTCTAAGGATTCCAGGTAATTGTATACCTCTTGCTGATTAGGATCTACCTCAGGTGACTTTCTCTGTCTAAACTCAAAATCTGGTGGAGGAGGACTGCTCTCTCTTTTTGGCCAAAAAGGGCTTTCCTCACGTGGAGGACTTGATTCAAGGCTTGGCTGATTTGGAGATTTCTCAAGTGCTTCTTCACTTAAATCAATAAAGTGGGACTGATCTCCCTTAGTTTTCTTCCATTTCCCTTTTAGCCTAGAGCTCCTTCTCAAGGATGAACTCATACTTTTCTTTTGTGCACTCTGTTTTCCTTTTTGTTTTTTCTTGGCCATGGCAGCAACTTTCAGATCTATTAGCCTTTCTGACAGAGGCTAGTAATCTTCTTCTAAGGATTGTTCAGGGGATGGATAGACCTCTTGAGTGATAATTTTGCCTTTTTCTTTCTTTTGTTTCTTATTCTTAACTTGGTCTTCTTCCTCTTTTTGGACAGTTTCTTGAATTTCTTTTGTAGGGGAGTCTTGGGTTGCAACATTTTTCTCCTTCCTCCTACTTTTCCTTGGGATTTTTGGTAGACTGCTTCCAGAGGCCTCAGATGGCTCTTGGAAGTAATTTCTTGTTAAAAATTGTTCCCATGTATCCTTAGTTTTCTTCAACTGATCCTCAATAAGAATTTTTATGAGCCCATGATGGTAGAGATGAGGCTCAATGTTACCTACATGCTTTTGAACCGTAACACTCATCTTTTTCAAACTTGATAGTAGGAAATGAGGCAAATTAAGAGTGTGACCATCTATGAAATTCATCATCAGCCTGACATGATACATGTACATAGAGCCAAAATGACCTTCACATGTGATAAATTTATGGATGACTAACAATAGACTAGACCATTCCTCTTTTAATACATGCACAGGGATGCCTCTGGTGAATACAGTGGTATCCATACCTTGGTTTCGTAGCATGGTTCTCCAGATTTGATCGTCCACGCTTCTATTTTTAAACCACCTTTCTCCTTCTTGAGGTAGGCCCGTGGCAGCTGCTATT
>APFE030579642.1:0-12477 GCA_000404065.3 Pinus taeda
TTAGAAAAAATTATATAAGTTAAAGGTATCGTCTAACTTATATATGAAATAACCTTTTTCATCGAAATTTGGTGATACAATTTCCAGCAAGATTGTAAATTTTTGTTATTTAAAAAACATGTTTGAATGCATAACTATTTCAAAACCCCTAGGGAAATCCAATTCTATAGATTAAACAAATAAAAAATTCCTTGAAAAATTAGACTACACCTAAGTTCAAAATATTTATATTTGAAAAAGCATAGATCAAAAATCTTATTTATGGAGATTTACCTCCATTTTACTATGGAGATTCTTAATATGTAAATAAACTTTGTTACAATATCATGGCTTATTAATACCACATGTCCAAAAGACCATAACTATTTTCATATGACATTTTTTTTAATTAATCATGACATTTGTTTCTATGACATTTTTTTAATTAATTAATTAAATTAAAAGAGCAAGGAGGGCATAAATCTTAGATAAATCTCAATCTTTGATTTGTGTATGCTACAAAGAATATTTTAGAATATTCTATGATTTTATGGAGGTTAAATCTCTATTATTCACCTAATAATTATTGATAATTAAATTAAAAATTTGCAAGTTCCTTATTTCTAAAATAGATATGCCTAATTAAGATATTACCGAAATTAAATTAATTTCGTCAATCTAAATTACAAAATATATGTGATATAAGTTTGTTTTCCTCAGAGCACAACTAGAGAAGTATAGTGAATGCAACATGCACATTAATGTTAATAAAAATAAAACCACCAAATTCTAAATTTATTTTGTAACACTGACAAGTAGATTTTTATAAAACCTATGCTTGAAGCGCAAAAAAAACTAAGCGGTTACATCATTTCTTGGATCAGATTCTTCTATAGAAGCAGCAGAATCCCTCCTCAATTAGTTGTAGAATGGACCTGCAAAATTCCTATGAAATATCTATGTGAAATTCCTCCCCAAACCCAACACAAATGAGATGAATACAACCCCACGAAAGTTTCCTTACAACACCTTTGCGCAGGCCCTAAAAATGGTGAATTTGGCTCTCACAGGATGTGGGTCTAAAGGAGGGTGCCTGCAACCCACCAACCCCCATGACTATTAAGGTGGAGTGGCGTGGCACACCTCTACCATGTTGTCTTGTGTGAGAGTTATATTACCTTCAATGCATTGAGATATTAGGTTATTTAGATGGTTGATGATGGAAGTGTAGTTAAATGTGGCTTTGTGGTCCACATGGGGACATTGATATCGGCTTTGTGTTCCTGAAAATGGTAGTGTCTATTGTAGCTCCTAGAGACATCCCCAGATTGCTTATAAGACCAGTCCTTGGGAACATCTAAATTTGGAGTGTCTCAATTGATTTTCAGTAAAGGGAGACCTCTCTCTCTCTCTCTCTCTCTCTCTCTCTCTCTCTCTCTCTATATAAATATATTATATATATATATATATATAATGGGTTGGTTCATTCACCTAAAGGAGTAATACATGAACTTCTGGTACTTCTTCACATATACAAATCTCAAAAATATGTATAAAACAGTGGAGGCCAAGTAGTTCAAGGACTTACAGTTTAATAAAATTCTGTAGAGTAATGATAGAGGATAAGGAGAAGGA
Organism: Pinus taeda; assembly: GCA_000404065.3. Taxonomy (NCBI): domain Eukaryota; kingdom Viridiplantae; phylum Streptophyta; class Pinopsida; order Pinales; family Pinaceae; genus Pinus; species Pinus taeda. The sequence goes on from APFE030579642.1 coordinate 1,615, forward strand.
GAAACTCATCATATGAGGCTTACAACATCAATAATTCTATGCTTAACACATAGAGTTTGCAACTTTAAGAATTCCTACACTTATTTGAGTTACAGGTAGATATAATGAACAACAGAGAGATAGGGTGCCATGATTCATTGAGCGCAACTATTAAAGATATAATTTCAATGACCCATATAGGCACATGCATTAACAATGTCGATACAAATGAATCTGTGATGAAGTTACAAGCACATGCATTAACATATCAATATAAATGAATCTGTGAGGAAGTTTGAAATATTTCTAGCAACTATGATTACATGAATTCAGAGAAGAAACATGAACATAAATGGGTTTTAACAAAGGGACAACATACTATAATACTTGAAGGGGGAATCACCATCATTTCCTTGATATTATGAAATATATGTATTACAAAGCCATACAATCTGAAAATTACATGTAGCGTTTTATTTAGAATTTCTGAACCTTTGTTAAGTCTTGCTTCCTCCTATTTATCAGGAAAGGATGAGCCTTGAACATTCATTGCATCAAAAAAAATCTTAGGCCAAGTCTCAACTGTTAGGTTGACTAGCTGTCTTGGCTAGGGATGGTGTTATGGCCCAAAATCATTACATAATTAATTGACTCATTGAAGGGAGACACATTACAGAACAACAATTCAATCAAAATCAAATGAACATGATAAGGATATCTCTGTGCCCATCCCTGTGATCGTTTCTGCTTCAGGTTGCAGTTAGAACAATGTTTGGCTTTTTGTGTTTCTCAACCAACTCCCGTCATTTCAACCTTTACTGCTTGAGCCATTCATTATTTAAAGCTCCGAGTGGGCACCATCAGCTCCATGTCGTAGTACTAAAACAAAAGATCCTTGGGCGATACTTCGTCTCTCTCTGTTATGGGACACCATGCCTGAGAATTAAATCCTCCCAAGCTACTAAGTTTCTTTCCACTCCTATCAGCACTGGCCCTGATTCTGTGTCACAATGGGCCTTTCTGAATCAGCCCATACCGGTTTTGAATGCACCACATGTTTCCCTTGAAGCCACAACTGCCAACCCATCACACCTTTAAAGCCCTGTCCTGCACTATCGATGCCTTAATATACATATTGATGCTCTCTTGGTGGAAATATGGAGGACTTTCCCATGTTTCCCTTTTGCTGTAAAAAACGTTGCGAAATAAACAAGTCCTGAACCCCCTTAGCCCGTTTCACTTTAGCCCCTTTTTGTAAATTTCTTCATATGATCAGGGGCTAGAACCAAGGGCTTAGGCCAAGGGTGCTAAAGCCCTTTAAGGCTTTTGCGAGGGCCTTTTTCCTTTAATCCATGAAATCCCACACTTCAGCGCTTCCGAGGGTTGCCACTAATATTTACCCTTGAACCCTGCGATCGCCGATATGCAAGGTCGGCCCACTGGAAGTATCGCAATCGCACTACGGGAGGGGAAGGCCCTTTACCTTTCTTTATAGCGTTGGTCGACTCATCTGGGCACAAAAAATTTATGGGCTAGACTACATAAGATATCGCATCCGGGGAGTTCTTGCATATTGCAATCGCAACATCGGAAGGGACATTGACGAAGAAGGGATCTTTCCTTGTGTGATCGCCGATTGCGATGGGTGACGTCATCACTACCATGTGTCACCTAGAAATTCCCCCCTTAGGATCTTGAAAATGTTGAATCCGTGTGACACATGTCCTCCATACTGCTACATCAGCTACCATGTGGATTCATAAGGACCAATGATATTTTGTCACATGGCCCCTTGGAAGAGAGAGAAAAAGGCCCGCCCAACCTTGATTTTTGTTTGAATTCCTTTGTTAAATGAAATCATCCCTCCCTAGCGATTTAACACTACATCGATGATTTTTTTGTTTCGCAGTCTTTTAACCTCGGTCCCGTCCCGGATTGCCAATCGCCGATCTTGTTGGGTGTGGAGCTTGATTATCTTCTGTATTCAAAGGTGTCGCCGCATTGGACCCCAGTTCGTAATGGGGCAGAAACGCTGCCCATAAAATATTCACTACAGGGGGGTCCAGGGGGGGGACGACTGCAACCTTTGGGAGCCCCCCTCTGGAGGGGGGATCGGAGGCAGTGCCCCTAAAGCTAAGAAAAGATGTAAAATTGCCTTGTAAAATGTTGTAATTTTGTAGACAATTTGGGTCATTCATTAGGCAGAGATTTGACGGTAGAAGTTATGTTTAATTTAGGTTTTTTTCCCAAGAAGGCAACCCCTCGCTATATATGAGGGAATTGCATTGCGTCTATGGATATCTGTATTCTGAGTGAGGAAGAGAGAGGAGATTGAGAGTGAAGAGGGAGTTACAACGGATCTTTTGTAGGTTGTATCTCTTCAATTTGCTGGATAGCATAAAAAGAAGGACTGGTTGTTTCTCCAAGGATGTAGCCCAAACTGGGTGAACCACATATATTTGTGTCTCTCTTGTTTTATGCGTTTTCTGTGTTTATATTTATGCAATATTTTATGTGTTTCATTACTCTATAATATATAATTTTCTAACATATCTGTGAGAAGTGTGATATGCAGGACCAACCATATTTCGCCACATGCCCCACCACCCCGAGGAGGAGAGGGAAAGGGCCTGACCTACCTTGGTTTTCCATTGATTTTCTTAGTTAATCCTTTTCTCTCTCTTTTCGGCACTTTACACTATTATCGTAGAATTGTGATATTGCAAGTTTTTAGAGTGGTATCCCCGTTGATCTGTCGATTCCTTTATTGCGATGAACTCCTAGGGCCTGCCAATCGTTAATATGCGATATGCGATATTGGCAATTGGTGATTTCCATGGCCAAGTGTCTGTGTTCCACCCTTTGCACTTGCGATCTCCAATATGCGATATCGACGCTCTACACCATGACCCACTAATATGCATGATAAGACAATTGAACGAACCTGCCCATATGTGATATCACGATCAACTGATCTCAGATTTCGCTGCACTCACTACTTTACTTTAAAAGAACCCACTGATTTGCAAGCTCCTGGGCCTCCGATGTACGATCTATGATGAGACCTTGCCTATGGTCCTTTCCTCTCTGTTTTCTAACTTTCAAAGGGTAACTTCAAATGGCCTTATCTTCTAATCCAAAGGTCCACGTTTGGACTCCCACATACCATTGGAAAACTCTTTCCAAGCATTATGCAATGGAGAGGGTTCGATTTAGCTCTGAGAGATTCGGTGGCCGAGAAGGTGGCTTAAAAATTTAGTTCTCTTTGGAAACTTTGATCAGCTGGAAACTCATAATGTAGTGAGTGACAACATTGGCTCCAACTGGGGACAGTGCCTTGCTGAAAAGGTGTTGAGAACCTGCAGACTAGTAGCTTTTCTTCCATTGGGCATGGATTCATTTTTAAACAAAACTATAATTCTGTGCAAATGGATTTTTCAACATAAACTGAAAATTACATATAACAATTACAATACACACACTGGTATTTACAATGGGTGTGAGATAGGTACCTCTAGTTTTGGAAATAAAGTTTGAGGAACTGACCATTTACTGACAGTTCCAAAGATTCACCATTTAGACTCTCAAGCATGTATTTGTTATTTCCTCTTTCTTCTGCAATCTTGAAAGGGACGAACCATAATAGGTCAAATTTTCCATGTTTGCCTTTGTCTTCTCGTCGGACGTCCCAACAAAGAATTAAATCCCTTGATTGAAGCGGTCGATCCTTAGCCTTATTTTCAAACAATGATCTCATCTTTTGTTGGTAATTTGAAAATTTTACCCCCACCTGTTCTCTATTTTCCTGAAGCTCGACCAACTAATTTATCCTTCGCATTAAGGCACTGGGCTCTTCCTCTACTTCTTGTAGTAACCTCGCCACCGACATTACTAATTGGATCGAGAAGACTACAACCTTACCATACACTATCTCAAAAGGTGATTTCCTCGTGGATCGTTTAGGTGTTACTTGGTTGGCCCATAGGGAAAACTTCAGTTGGGAGTCCCAGATTCTCTGATTTTCGGTGATGGTCTTTTTCAGCACCCTTACGATGGTTTTGTTGGAGGACTCAGCCAAGCCATTAGGTAGTGGAGTGCCCGATGATGATATTGAAATTATGGCAAAAGTCGGTGAACTTGGAAGATTTGAAGACCTGAGCATTATCAATGATAATTTTGAAGGGACAACCGAAACGAGACAATATGTTCTCCTCCATAAATTTGATTACCACTATGTCTATAACATTTATGGTTGGGATGACCTCCACCCACTTGGTGAAATAATCTGTGGCTGTCAATATCCATTTGTATTGGCCACTAGATGGTGGGTTTATTTCTCCTATGAAATCTAATCCCCACTATCTGAAAGGTTCTTCCACGTGTACTGGAATTAGGGGGAGAGGAGAAATTTTTTGCCTCTCAACAAACACTTTTCACTTCTGGAACGACCTGACTTGGGAATGAACATTGCCAAACAGTGTAGGCCAGTAGTTACCTGCCTTGAGGATTTTATGTGTTGTGGTCTTCCAGCTGTATTGACCTCCATAGACTGCTCCATGAAAATCCTCTATCACCTTCTAGGTTTCACCCTCCACCAAACATAACAACAATACCCCCACCAGCTCCTTCCAGTAAAGCATGCCATTGGATATGATATATTTTTGCGCTTGCAATCTCAGAGCTCGGTATTTGGATTTATCTAACCCCAATGGGCACTTGAAGAACAAGATATAATGAACGATGTTCTTATACTAGGGAGATCCCTCATATTTGGCATAGATTTTCTACTCATATGTTTTTATCGTGCTCTGATGATCCTCTGTTCTTCCTTCCTCTGTGATCAAGTTTATCCCTAAATCTTGGAAATTAGATTCAGATAAAACCTTAGCCAACCCCTGGCCTTTTATGAGCTTAGTAGGCTTTATTTCTAGCTCATATTATTGTATCTTAGCTATCCACCTACCCCTTCTTCCTACGTTGTCTTGTTGAGCCAGGATGTCCTTGATTGCTGTCGTTGGGACAAACGCTACAATGTCCGATTGCAACACATATATGTGAAATGCCTTCAAAGCCTTAACTAGTGCATAGGATTGTTTCTCCAATATGTTATATTTCAGCTCAACATCCCTTAGGACTTGGATGAAGAAGGCAATGGGTCATTCATAACCCTCTTTATTTTTCTGTAGAAACACTGCAACAATAGTATGTGGCGAGGCAAAGAAAATATGTAGAAAGGCACTGAATAGTAGGGGCTGACAAGTACCGGGGCTTCAACCAAAGATTCTTTAATTCTAATGAAAGAGTCTCTGGGGGCAGGGCTCCACCTAAATTCACTTTCCTTCTTGAGCATGTCCATAATACCCTTGACTATTTCTTCATAGTTGGGCATGGACCTCCTTAAGAAATTTATTCTCCCCAAGAAGGCTTGGACTTCTCTCTTATTCTTGGGAAAAGGAATATGGTTGATGGCCTCAACTCGCTTAGGATCAATATTCACACCCTCTCGCGCTACTATGTGATCTAGTAGCTTCCCCTCACTTAGAGCGAACTGATATTTCTTAGGATTCAGAGAAAGATCGTATCTCTTGCATTTCTCAAAGGTGAGCTTTCAGTGGAGGATGTGCTCTTCATCAGTCTTAGAAAAGATTTTGATATCATCTAAATAAACCACCACAATTTTGTCTTTCTCCCCTATGAAAGCTATGTCCATGGCTCTCTGAAATGTGGCCCCTGCATTAATATGGCCAAAGGGCATGCGAGCGTACATGAATGTTCCCCATGGGGTGGTGAAAGTAGTTTTCTTTTGATCCTCAAGGTGGAGTGCCACTTGGTTGTAGATAGAGAATCCATCCATCATGGACATTTTGGCTGAGACAACCACCTTCTGCAATATATAATCCATCTTGGGTAGTGGGTAGTTGTCTTTCAGTGATGCCCTTTTTATATTTCAGAAATCAACACATAGCCTTATTTCTCCACTCTTTCTCTGGAAAGGGACTGGTTGACAACCCATTCAGAGTACCTTAAAGGCACTATGATCTTTGCCTGTAGCAACTTTCTCTCCTCTTTTTCAATCGAGGGGAGTAAGAGTGGATTTATTTGCTTGAGTTTTTGTTTGCATGGCTTTATTCCACTCTTCAAAGGAATCTTATGCTGAATGATGTTAGTATCAAATTCTTTCAAATCCTCATAAGACCAAGAAAATACATCCTTGTAAATTTTGAATAGATTTAAATACCTTTTTCTGTATTGCAAGGGGATTCCTTTTGATAGCTTGATCATTTGGGTTCCTCCTCTGATCCAATGTTGCAGTCTTCTACTTGATCGTCTATCTCCAGGACAATTTGTTTAGAGACTATGTCTTCCTTATTAAAAATCCTTTCCAATGGGACCAGTCTGCGCGAGATGGTGTTCCCTTTCAGTTGCAAAATTTTGTGCACAACCATTGTGTCTTTCCACGTAGTGGCTTCTTGATTTGTTTCTTCTTCTTCTTGATCGATGGTGGAGTGGGAGAACTCCCCAACGACTTCTATGAATCTTTTTACCTGCTTATCATCCTCAAATACTTGCCACTGCTTGACATTATCAAGTATTGAAGGCATGTTTATGACTTCTACCTCATATATGAGGAGCGGATTTTGTGGGGGCCTAAAACTGCTTGCTGCTACGGCAAGGGAGTCAACCATCATGTTACCTTCCCTGGGCATAAGTTGGATATTAAAGGTCAGGAAGAAATTATCAATCCCACACTTCATTCTGGTACGTCCTCAATTTGGGGTGTTTGGCATGGCATTGATTCCTGATCTTCCTTATGATCATCTCAGAGTCTCCATAGACTGTTAGGCCTTCAATATTCATATTTTTTGCCGTTTGTAATCCAAGGAGCAATGCTTCGTACTCCGCCACATTGTTGTTCGGAGATACCAACAATATTCCGACTCCATTTCCCTCTTTTCAGTTTGCTCCATCGAAATACATTTTCCATACTTCATTTTAATTTGTGCATTAGTGCTCTAACTGCCTTGTTAGGTGTACTGATGTTTCCTCTAAGAAGGTCTCATCTTCTTCTAGGAATAGGCAGGAGATGTCACTTTTTGTCCCATGGACTGGGGAGTTTTTTTAGCCTTTAGCTGGGATCACAGTTTTTACAAACTTGGTTTCTCTGTACAACCTCTTTTGCTTGCCTCCAAAAGTGGGAATAGTGGCATAAGTTAGATCTAACTTGATAGAGCCCCCCACCTTGGAACCCCAAGATCTAGATAAGAGCATGCTGAACTGAGGAGGAATATTAGCCACCACTATGTCCATTACCACACTCTTCATAGGGATCTGAGCTTGGTTTACCACCATATCCTTTATCATCCCTAAGCACTTGAATCTCTTAGAGTCAAAGGAGTACATGTCCTTGTATGGTCTGGTGATCTCCAAGCACAGCTATTCCATCATTGTTAATGGCATGAGGTTGTGTGAGGCTCCAAAATCCAACATGCATTTATGCAATAAGAGGTCATGGAGTACTAGTGTCATGTAGAAGGGTGCATTAGAAGGATCCAAATCTTCCACATGTGGCCCAAAAAAAACCATTGGCCTGTCCTCTTGGAGATTTAAACTATCATGAGTTGGTGCCGAGGTAGGTGGATGCATGAATTGAGATACTTGAGCTTTATAATTACATTGCTCTAGAAGCTCAGTTAGAGGAGCATGAATTTTTACCTTTTCAAGCTCCTTATGGAGATTGAATGTGGGTTGGACTTTTTCTATACCTCTTGGCTTTGTTCCTTCTTCCTTACCATTGGCAGCTTTCAGCAGAATAGGTGCCTCCTTTCCTATGTGTCCCTCTGAACTATTGCTTTCTTATTAGAGGGGACTTTCATCTTGGAAGGGTCGGGATTTAACTTGCCTTTCCCTTTATCTAGTACTGGAGGAATAACTTGGGGAGAAACTCCCTCTTGTTGTTTTGGTTCTCTTGACCTCTTCTTTGAAGATCTTAGATCATACTTACATTATGGTTGTGCTTGCATGAAATATGCAAATTGTTTGCAATAATAATCTTTATCTTCCTCATCTGTTTTTGCTTCCCTCTCATGAATGGCCTCATGGCAAGCCATATTCTCATGATCTTCTCCGAAGAAAGAAGAATACAAATTTCCTTACATCTCCTGTGTATCCGACAATTCCTCATCGAGATCCTCTTCTAAATATAGAGGATGAGGGATCTGATCAAGTTTTTTCTTTCTTTCCCTTGGGAGTATTTGCAATGGAAGTCTTCTATATTGTGGGTTGTAACCTCGGTTGTTGAATTGAGAATTCTATTTGGAGAAGCTCTTGTTCTCGATTTCAATCTTTCCAACCTTCTGTGATAAACTCCTGATGAGTTTTTCCAGTTCATCCATCTTTAGGTCTGGTGATTCTCTATCTCAACCAAAGGAGGATGCCTCTTCTCTCCCTCTTTTATTCTAAGTAGGTTATTGCTTTCCTCTTGACTTTCTTGCTAAGGTGAAATTCGCTTCCACCTCAAGTGCATCGATTTGAAGTTGATCTAGAGTGAGAGACTTCCTTTCCCTCAGAGTAAAGACAAAGCTAGATTCAAAATCTCCCAAGAAAGCTACTCGAGGAGAAACTGGAGGAGGGTTTATCTCAGTTGGAAGGTTATTGTACTGCTTATTGAACCTCTTTATAAATTATGAGATATCCTCTTTGAACTTCTTCTTTATGGTGGTTAAATCTATGAGGAGGTACTCATGATTTCTCTTTTCACCCCATTTATGTGTGAAAGAGTTTTCAAGTTCCTCCCAGGTAGTGATGGAAGCATTTTGTAGGGATTTGAACCACTGTCTAGCCTCTCCATCAAAGGATTGTACAAAAAGTTGCATGACCACATCCAGTTGTTCCAAGTTTAGGTTCTCAACAAAGGCACATAAGGTCTCAATGTGCCTCTACGCAGTGTTATCATCCTCCCCATTGAACCTAGGTAGAAGCTTTAGGTAGTCTTAGGGCATAACACTTAGAGGTTGAGGTAAATTAAGGGGTTCATATTTGTTTACCAAAAAACCTATAAGAGCCATCTAGATTAATGGAGGGGGATTGAGACTTGCTAGAGGAACTTGGCCCAAAAACACAGTGGTAAGAGTGGCTAGACTAAATGAAGGGTTTGTGAGGGCCTTAGGAACAAATCCTGAGTAGTGAGTAACAATGGGTTGAGAGCTGGATGAGGAAGCTTCAAAGGCTGGTGAGATGGGAGCACAAGCAGGGGGAGTTTTCTCTTTCTAGACTTTCCTAAAAATTAATCTTTTTGGGTCATATACAAATGGGGCTTTCTACTTAGATGTATATGAGCGAGCATGAGGCCTTTTAAAATCCAGGATGATAAATAATAATGGGGGTTTGTGGAGTCACCAAGGTGATGATGTAATCAAAACCTCTTTGTTCACCTACATAAAGAGTGCTCAACTTGTCATGTCCCAGGGGAAAAATCCTTCAATACGTTCCCAGATAGCGATGCTAGAAGATGATGTAGCTCCCAAAGACAACCTCAGATTTCTTACAAGACCAGTGCCTGGGCACATCTAAATTTGGAGTGTCTCAATTGATTCTTAGTAAAGGGAGACCTCACTTATATTCTATATGTATATATATAATGGGTTGGTTCATTCACCTAAAGGAGTAAGACATGGATTTCTGGTACTTCTTCACATATACAAATCTCAGAAATATGCATAAAATAGTGGAGGCCGAGTAGTTCAAGGGATTACATTTTAATAAGCTTCTGTAGAGTAATGATAGAGGATAAGGAGAAGGAGCAACTTACAACATCAAGAATTTTATGCTTAACACATATATCTTGCAACTTTAAAAATTCCTACACTTATTTGAGTTATAGGTAGATATAATGGACAACAGAGAGACATGGTACTATGATTCATGGAGCGCAACTATTAAAGATACAATTTCCATGACCGATACAGACACATGCATTAACAATTTCGATACAAATGAATATGTGATGAAGTTACAAGCGCATGCATTAACATATCAATACAAATGAATCTGTGAGGAAGTTTGAAATATTTCTAGCAGCTATGATCGCATGAATTTAGAGAAGAAACATGAACATAAATGAGTTTTAACAAAGGGACAACATACTGTAATACTTGAAGGGGGAATCACCACCATTTCCTTGATATTCTAAAATATTTGTATTACAAAGACATACAGTCTGAAAATTACATGTAGCATTTTATTCAAAATTTATAAACCTTTGTTAAGTCTTGCTTCCTCTTATTTATCAGGAAAGGAGGAGACTTGAACATTCATTAGATCAAAAAAAATCTTAGGCCGAGTCTCAGCTATCAGGTTGACTAATTCTCTCGGCCATGGATGACTTTGTGGCCCAAAAACATTACATAATTAATTACCTCATTGAAGGGAGGGACATTACAGGACAAAAACTCAATCAAAATCAAATGAACATGATAATAAGATATCTCCATGCCCACCCCTATGATCGCTTCTGCTTCAGGTTGCAGTTAGCCCATTGTTTGGCTTCCTGTGCCGCTCATCGAACTACCGTCATTTCTGCCTTTACTAACTGGGCCATTCATTATTTAAAGATGGGAGTGGGCACCACCAGCTCCATGCTGTAGTACTAAAACATAAGACCCCTAAGTAGTACTTCATCTCTCTCTATTATGGGACACCATGCCTGAGAATTAAATCCTCCCGAGCTACCAAGTCTCTTTCCACTCCTGTCAGTGCTAACCCTGATTTTGTGTCACAATGGGCCTTTCTGAATCACCCGATGCCAGTTTTGAATGCACCACATGTTTCACTTAAAGCTACAACTCTTGACCCATCACGCCTTTAAAGCCCTGTCCTACACTATCT
>APFE030579647.1:0-25873 GCA_000404065.3 Pinus taeda
TGTAGAATTTTGAATAATTTAACACATATTCAACAGAGATTATCCTGATCATGTACTATTGCGGAAAACATGCACAATACATAAGCTCCTCTACGTTGATCATCAATATAGCAGCATCAATAACAATAAAACATCAGGAGCATTCACACATTAACACAGTATGTATCCCGGGGAAAGCATCTCGCTAAAAACCCCAACTATCTGTATATTAATGATTGAGTCATGTAACATTACACAGCATAATACTTCTCACATGTATCTCCACCTCTGTTACACACAATACAGCTCAGATCTGAATCAATCACTGGCTCAAATCTCCTTCGCTGCTTGCCTGCCTCCACTGCTCAATACCTGCTCAAGAACTGATGATAATTCCAAGGCAACCATGTATTTACTTGGAAAAATCACGTTAGCACAAGCTACAATGTGGGAAAATACGTGGGCAAACTCATTGGCATACTCAATCCCTTGATTGTGCAAGATCTGATGCACAACTATAGTCACAACTGATAGCAATCTGATTCTCTAAAACCTGTCCCTGCTGAACTGAACATGCACTGGCATGCAACTGAGTTAACTGATGTATTCATTAGTTGTATTATGAGTTAATAACTTGTGAATTAATTAATAACTAATTCACCCAACTCATCTCTAGTCTATTTGCCAGTTAGACTAAATACAACCAGTTTAACAAAGCTAAACTGAACACAACTCCATCAACTGCACCTCCAGTCCACTAAACTCAACTCACTTGAGTTCTAACTGAAGTCCTGCATGCAAATATTAGTCATCCATAGGTAACCACGTATTTCCTTCTGGGATCTGCATGTACCACATCCGTAGCTCATCCTGAAGTGCTCCAAGAGAATAAGACAAAGTTTATAGTCTAAATATTATTATGAGCTAATAATATTTGACTGTTCTCTATTTAGACTGAGCAGTTCACTCCGCTGTGATCTAAAAATAGAAGTCCATCTATTTTTCCAAACTTGATCAATCATCCATAAACAGCAACCTGCAATCCATAGACATGATCCATATGTCTAAAAATAGACATAGTCTAAAAATAGACTTTGCGCCATAATTTGCCTGCGGGCCCACTTAGTGAAGGCGACTCTTTTCACTAAGCTCCATCATCTTGTTGCAATCTCAACATCTTAGGACCAATGAAACTTAGGGTTTCTAGCGAGGGGATGCTCTGCACAGTTTCTACTTATGCTATTCGAAGCTGCAGATTTGTTTTGTTTAGTAGGAGTCCTTCACCGTCACTTTCAGGTTGGATTGGGTGTAAAAATTTCTTTAGTTTTTGTTTAGATGATCGACGATGGCCTGAGATTTTTCCTATGGCAACTTGGCGTCTTCCTCCATTTCAATATTGCTCCTCTATGTTGTATTATTCTAGTGTTGTGGAGAGGATTCAGGTTCATTTTGGGTATATTTAGAGGTATGGAGGTTTCACAAATACCCTCTTCGCTAGTCAATTGGAGCTATTAGTTTGGTTTTTTCCTCCTTTCTCTCATCGTATTTTTATTCTCTCATCTAGTGGGCTGGAGAGGGGCTAATTGTATTGTGGGGGTGAACTTATGATGTTTATGCCGAGTCATAAGGTTTATAATTGACTTTTTAGTTTTTGTTGTCCTCAAGCGAGATTGCGGGTTGGTGTTTGTTGTTTTAGTTATCCCCCCTTGTATCTTAAGGCTTGCATGTTCAAGTATTCATGCTTCCTCCCTTTGTTACCATTGGATCAGAGAAAAATTAATTAAAAAAACCATTTTCTCCTCCAATGGGGTTGATTGGAAAGACAAAAGAACCATATTTGGTTGAGGTTGATCAGAACAAGGTGAAAGTTTTCTAGATTTTTGTAAAGGATTTGAGCAGGACATCGATCCCATTTTGGGTCTTAGAAAAGTAGTATGCGATAGATCTATTGCAAATCCTAGAGAAACTTTTGGGGATCCTAGTATCCATGCAACTACTTCTATGTTAAGGAAGGTAACTGCAAGTTTTTTCTCAGATATGTGATTACGCCATAACTAGGAACTCCACGATTGTATTGGTTTTGAGGTTATGTGGAGGTACTTTGGACTCTAGGAACCTAGCAACTTCAGTTTCTTACAAAGATGTGACTCGGGGAAAAGGTCCCATTATAATGGAACAAGCACAGTCGAGTCCAGGATATTATATTTTTGAACAATCAGAGCAAGTGCCAACTATGGAAGTAAATCTAAACGAGGTAAATCAACTCTTTTCAATTCTTCAATAAAAGGTTTTCGTTTGAATATTTAATAGTTTTTGGACCAAGTTTAAAGCTTTACATCAATGGGTTTTTATGACATGGACCAAAAATTGTGATATTTACCTTCATTTAAAAAGTTTTTTCATTGTTCAGTTTGATTCCCAAGAAGAACTAAAGAAAGTTTTGAAGGAAGGGCCTCAGTTTTTGGGAAGAGTTGGGATTTTCCTCACCAGCTGGTTTCCAAATTTTGATTCTTCAACAATGGTGATATCAAAAATCCCAACTTGGGTAAGGTTTCCAAACCACCCTCTTGTCTTTTGGCATCATAAGGTTCTAGAGGGCTTTGGGGGTTCCTTTAGAAAGATGGATGTTGAAAGAACATATAAATGTTTATTAACCTTTGTCTGTATATATGTAGGAATAGACCTAAGAAAGGGTCTAACTGACTGCATCTTACTAAAACATAAATCCTTCCAATGGATTCAAATTTCGGATTATGAAAACACAATATTCAGATGTTGTACATGTTTTCAAACATGACATCTTCAGGACTCATGCCCCTTAGAAAAAATTCCACCTAAAAAGAAAATGGGGCATGCCATTAATGAAAAATGTTGGCAATCTTTTAATCTTATTTTTTTGAAGGAAGAAGACGTGGAAATGAAGGAGGGTTTTTCAAAGCAAGAAGATAGGACTACAAAGGTTCATGACAGACATGCACCTTATATGCAAAACAACTCAGGAATAGAACTGGTCCATGCAAAGGAACATCATGAAGAAATGGTTGGAAAAGAAGATGGGTTGGAGGTCACAAAGAGAGTTCACATTTAAAAAAGCTCAAGTTCTAATAAAGAACACCCACCAGAGGTGATCAAGAATGATTTGGCAATTGTTCCAACTGACCATCTTGCAGGAAGATGGCAGAAGATTCAAAGAAACAAAGGAAAGAAAGAGAAGATAAATTATTTGTCTATCACTTAATCTTCTCCTTTGTATTTTCATAGATTTTTCCTTGCTCCTGAGTCCTAATGATGTGTACATTGAATGCTTTTAGCATCTACAAAATGTAATTTTGTTCCTTTTCTCAAAATTTGAAATGAAATTACAATTTCTTTTCCAAGGAAAAAAGAACATTGTATAATCTAGTTAATTGTAATGTGAGTGTTTTAAAGTGTTGAATCTATGGTGGAGAGGTCATTTGGTACATTAATTTGAAGGGAGATGGGGCCCAGAGCTGCGGATGACCTATGACCCCTGGTAGATCAAGGGTTTACGATTAGATAGTTGTGGTCAACATTATGTCTGAAGCTAGATCATTGAAGCAAGGTTAGAAAATTGCGCTTGACAAAAGGGTCTTAGTATGTATGGTTACCATGAACAATTCTTTACTCTTAGCTGTTTAGCTATATGGAATCAAAGCTGATAAGGTTACTAGGGGAATTGATACTTAGGATGATCTAGCATTTTTCTTTCCTGAGTTAATTTTATGGAGGAAGTAGAACTAGTGGATTTTGAACTAGAGGACGTTGATAAAGTTCAAATGGAAGCACAATGTAAAACCAACACCATACACGATCCCATGTCAACTCCGAACCTACATGGGTTTCTAGTTGGAGGGTTGGAAGAAGAGTGACTGGATGTGGCTTCTTCGAGGGTAGATGCACGAGGGGTGTCAAGTTTGGACCCGATGGAACAAAGGCAGGTCCTTGCAAAAACATCTTGGAGTTTCACAGATGAACCCACTACATATTTGCATGAACCCCTTTCATTCAACTATGCAATAGGTACAAAACTCCAGGCCCCATCTAATCTCCTTGTAGATACTGGTCTCTTTGAGGAAATTTTCTTATTAGATGCTCTACTGACTTCAGTCCTCCAAAAGGATCCATCACCTAAGCAATCAACAAGTTGTTTTTCATAGATTTATTGGTATCAGATAAAGAATATGACTAAGACCTAGTATATCTATGGTAAGAATAATCACTTGAAAACCCTCAATCCACCTATATCAGAACTCAGGGCTTAGTAGAGGTGCGGGAAAGAGTACCAAGCAAAAGAAGAAGCGCTTCATAAAAAAGGTTAGCAGGGACAAATTATCACTAGTAATGGGCATGGCTGTCATGACGCAACATGTTGAAGAAATGGTGGAAAAATCCTTGGTTGGGCATTCTAAAGGTAGGAAATTTAACCTAACGTTCATAAAGTCATGGATCACAAAAGAAATCTTTCCTATGGTTAAGAAACCTCCAAAGGTGACTCTGTTAATGATGGGATGGATACAATTGATGTCAGCAGAGGGAAAAGAGGCTAATCAAATAGAGAAAAAGGTATGGAAGTTAGATTCTACCTTGTCCCTTTTCAAATTTTGGCCCCCTTTATTCGATGTCGAGAGTGAAAGATAGGAGGAGGTCCCAATTTGGGTAAGGATTCTAGGTTTACCAGTAAAATTTTAGGACAACAAAGTTTTTTAGGACTTAGGGAATTCACTGGGGAAGTATCTTGAACATGATTCCTCTTATATATCAAATGGGATCATAACTATAATGTACATTTTGGTTAACATAAACCTTTGCAAGGGGCTACTAAAAGATATTGACATTGGGTAGGGGGTAGAAAAAGTTCAGTTGTTGGATGATGAAGGGGTACCCTTCTGGTGCAAGAGGTGCAATAGATATGTGCATCTGGTGAGATATTGAGAACTCCCATTGCATATAAGGGCTCACTCAATCCCCATTAAGAGAAAGAATTCTAATCCAAGGGGAAATGAGTCAGTGCTCATGCTCGATAACCTAGTCAAGCAATTTTTATATGACCTCCCAAGGGCAAGCGAAATTGAAAGGCTAAGAGGATGACCAGAAGATGAAAAGCCACACATGGAGCAGGATGCATCAATTGAAGATACTCCATTGTCCTCTTCATTGTTCTTCCTCCCCTCTACCTATGGAAACACATGTTGCACACACTGTTATTACAAATTATGGGTTATGTCCTTTCTCTAAATCTACTCAAAATGGGTTTTTTACCCACTTCCATTTTCTTCCCTTTGTCCAAAAATGTTTTCCCTTCCAGACCTATGCCTGAAGGCCTATCTTCCGTTTCTACTTTGTCCCCAATATCTCCCTCTGAGAACTCAGAGGTGCGATACATTGTATATAATCTTCGATATCACTCCATCTTTCTCCCCCTAATGGTTTATCAAAGGGCCTCGGCAGCTCTGCATCACCTTTGGGGAAAGTAGAGGCATGGATAGAAAATCACATTTGAAGAAAGCACAAGAGAAAGCCCATAAGGATGTAGGTACTGGTAAACAAAAAATATTCAAGGGGCACATAGAGCTGTGAAAGCCTCGGGAGTGTCTTCCAAATGAAACTTCTCTCTCTAAACTATAGAGTGCTAGCATGCCCCTCCAAAAGGTGTGCTCTAAAGAGGCTTGTAAATATCAAATCCCCTAATATAGTTTTCACGTAACAAATGCTAGGAGATGAATATTCTATTATTAGGTGTCTTGAATCTCTTCTAGGTGTATGGTCCTTCATTGGATTGGGTACAAGAGGAAGGTTAGGCTTGGTTGTAGTGTGGAATGGAAGGGTCATTCAAGCAAAAACATTATGGAGTGTGGAGTTGGGCCTTGGAACGGAAGTATTTTCTGTGGAATTCAACACTTATATCTCTATACTTAACATATACTACCCTACCATAAATCAAAAGTAGTCATCGAATTATATTTTTGGCTCTTCCCTCCTAAACTCAAATAATCTTATTTTAGGAGGGGATCTAAACTTCTCATTTGGGTGAAGTGGAATCTTGGGGCCTTAGAGTAAGGCCGGACCCCCTTACTAAATATTTACAGTACAAATTAACAAGAGTGGGCTGGTGGGTGTGGACCTTATAAAAATATTCCTTGCATGGAGAAATCATCGTATAGGGGAAGACAAAGTTGTAAAGAGAATTGATATATTTCTTATCTCTAAAGCCCTACTAGAAAACTTCAATCTTGCGAAACAATGGGTATGGTTGGGGGGTGTTTGGGACTATTCTCCAATCTTTCATGAGATAAAGGGAGCCTTTTTGAAGCCAGTTAACCCTTTCGAAATGAATTTAAACTAGCTAAAAGAAGAAGAATTCATAATCCTTGTTTTTGGAAAGTCTTTGATCCCCAATAAGGTCGCGTTGCAACCAATCAATTCAAAGCCAAACTAAAGATCACTAAACAAAAATCTAAGGAATGATTCAAAGAAAAAGAAGTTGGAACATGATTAGGAGATAGAAGGTATAGAGAATCAATTAATGTTGCTGTCTAGTCGGGAAGTAGAAGGATTTGAATCAAATGAAACTAGGGTAGAGTTAATCTGGATGGAAGAAAGGAGAAATGAGATTCTAGAGGAAAATAAGGTCAAATGAAGACTCAAAATTAGGGCTATTTGCATGGAATGTGAGGATGAGAACGCCAAATTATTCCAAGCTTACTCCAAAGGAAGAAAATTGTGCAACACTATATGGATCCTTAAGTATTCTGAGCGTAGAGAGGTCTCAAAATTCAATGGGCTTCCAAACCTTGGAAATAACTACTTCTAGAGCCTCTTTTATGCCCTTGAAGAGACCTATATTGCTGAAATTAGCAAAAGAATAATGCTCTTCCCCAGGTTTGTGGATGGAGAAGAGAGAAAAACCCTTATGGAGGAAGTATCTAAGGACGAGCTCAATTTTTTTTTGCACAACTATCAAAAGGAAAAAAAATCTAGGGTCGGATGGCTAGACTGTTGAATTATTATTGGGTTTCTATGAAATTATTAGGAAGGATCTGCTATCGGTCATTGAAGAATCCAAGAGATATCAAAGAATGCTTCCAACTTTAAATTCTACATTTATTGTACTCATTCCCAAAATTGATTCCCTTGATTCATTTAATTATTTTTGGCCCATATTGTTGTGCAATGTCATCTATAAAGTGGTGGGAAAAGTGACTAGTAATAGGTTGAATCACATCCTATCCGAAGCAATTGCAAAGGAACAATTTGCTTTTCTGGATGGAAGACAAATTCATGAGGTGATTGGAGTGGCACTGGAAGGCCTCCATATTATAAAGGTTGAGAACCTCAAAGGAGTTGTTCTCAAGATAGATATCTCAAAGGATTATTATAGGGTTAGTTGTATATATATCCACCTTATTCTCACTCATGTTGGTTTCATTATAGACTTCATCTCTTGGGTCATGAGTTGCATTTAGATTGTTTCCTTTACAATTTTTATAAATGGCTCGACGTCCCCTTTTTTCCATGCTCAATGAGGGCTTAGACATGGGTGCTCTTTATCTCCTTTTTCTTCTTGTAGCAAAGGGTGTGAGTCATATTTTAATAGAAGCCAAGATAAGGGGATATTTAAGGGAACTCTCATTGCCATGACTCCATCATTGACTCACCTCATGTTTGTTAATGGCATTCTTATCTTTTGCAATGGCTCTCCATGAGAGGTGGGTAAGCTTGTTCATATTTTTTCACTCTATGGAAGAGTTAAGGGAATGTCTATTAAATATAAAAATTCAACTCTCTCTCACCATAACTTAGCTGAGGAGGAAATGAGGCTTATTAATCAACAAATTTTTTTATGTGGAAAAACGATTGGAAGAAGGTTTAAAATACACAGGGTTCAATATTAAACAAAAACGTTACACCAAAGCGGATTAGTCTTGGATCATTGCTAAGATTGAGAAAAGGATAAAATGTTGGAGTCTAAATTGGTTATTTAGAGCAGGTCGCATGGTGTTGATAAAATCAGTGTTGGAAGTAATTCCAATCTTTTGAATGTCTCTTCATAGGTCTTGAAATGCATTTTGGAAAAAATGAGAAGGCTATGTTTCAAATTCCTCTAGTTTGGGAATTAGGAGAAGGGAGGCCTTCCCTGGATAAATTGGAGAAAATTAGCAGCTCCAAAGCTCATGGAGGATGGGGGCTTAAAAACATCTTCATGTTTTCAAAGGCACTGGTGACAAAATGTCGTTGGAGACTACTCACAACTCATAATCTCTGAAAAATGGTTACCACTCATAAATATATAGACCTAATCTCTCTAGAGGATTGGATCAAGTGGGAGGATAAAACTAGAGCAATCATCTTATCCATTTGGAGGGTGGTACTGAACTTGTTCGATCTTATTGGAAACAAATTAACATGGAAAGTTGGAAATGGGGAAAGAATGAGGATTGCTTCTAACCCTTGGCTAGGGAGTGGAGCAAGCCACATCCTCCTTCATCCTCTCATTGTCTCTCTACGAGACAAAGGCATTTCAAAGTTATCCTATATAGCTAGTCTAGAAAACACTACACTTTGGAGACAATGATGGAAAACAACAAAGGAGTTAGGGTTAGAGGTTGAATACTATTGGGCCTAGAATGGTTATTTGAATGCTCTGACTAACAGTCACATTACAATCACTTATCGAGAGTACCAATTGGTTTGGAGTTTCTCTCCCTCTATATTATATACTCCAAATCTTGGCTATTTAGTTCTATATGTAGGTAGAGCCCCTGAAGAGCCAAAGTGGTGGTGGAGGGCAGTATGGAAAGCTAAATGCCCAACAAAATTCAAAATTATTCATGTGGTGCCTAATGGAGAAGAAGGTCCCTACACGGGACATCCTTCAAAGGATTTTTTCTATAGGGCTAGGATGGTGATCCCTTTGTAAGAGTGATGAAGAAACCAATGATCACTTGTTTAAGCACTGCCCTTTTTTCAAGTAGGTGTGAGATGCTTGTAGGTCTGTGATAAGTCTCAACTGCTTATGGGAAAGGGAAAAATCTGGAAACAACCTAGATAGGTTGGTGCTCTAATTCGTCTATTCATGTTTCTAGAACACTACCTCTTATCATTTCTTGGGGTGTTTGGTTGGCATGTAATAAAGTCATATTTAAGGACAAATTGCCAATCCCTTATCGCATTGTAGTAGAAGCTCTTGCAATTCTTACCCATTTTCCTCAAGAAAAAGGCACCTACCCCTATAACTATAGCAGATGAAAATCCTAACACTACAAAGCCATGAGAATATTTTGATGGTGCCTCCAGTGACACAACAAATAGGAGTGGAGGAGGTTTCATACTCTTCTTGTTTGCCACACATTCTTTTCATATAAAAATAGGTTTCGATCTAGGAACAAATTATTAGGCTTAATTATTGGCTTATAAATTTATTGGCTTATGCAAAACAAAAAGGATGTACTTAGATTCAAGTTTAAGAGACTCAATTCCCATTATAAACTGGTTAAATAGATCTCAAGCTTTTAGAAATATGCTTCTACTACCTATTTTGGCTGATTTATGGCAAATCAAAGACTCATTCATTTTCTTTGAATGCTCTCATGTATACAGGGAGCAAAATGGGATGGAAGACAAGCTCTAAAAATAAGCCTAAATATGGAACAAGGATTATGGCATATTTAGGAACAATGTGATGAATCATCATATGAGCTTTATCATTCGCTGTATAGGGAGTAAGCTGGTCACAATTGAAAATTGTTAATTTTCTGTCTTTGTCTAATGTATATTCACACAATTGTATGTTGATGTCTTCAAACTATATGTATTAGTTTTTCATCTCTAAACGGGGTGAAAATAACTATATATTTCACTGATTTTTCTTGAATATCTCAGGGCTCAACTGGATTTACTCCAGTTAATTTTTTTGGGAGCTCTCAACAACATGTTAAAAACTTGTCTTTTGCTTAAAATGCACCTAGAATGTATCTACAAAATAATTTTTTTTTAGAAAAATAAAAATTATATATATATATATATATATATATATATATATTTTATATATATATATTTTTTTTTTCGTCTGGGAAAAAAATGTTAAATCTATTTTTATATTAAAAACATATTTTCATTAATCTAAAATTATAATTTTTATAAAATTATAGCTTAAAAAATATTAATGTAAAACATTTACCTTCTTCATAAATAAGAAACCATAATTACATTTCATATATAAAATAGAAAAGTGAATATATTATTGAATTTTTTAAGAAATTTATAATAGTAATTTCTTATCTCTCTGGCATTAAAAATGTCTTCCATTCTAATTAGCTTGCCGACACTGAAGAACGTGTGCCTTTTTCTTCCTATCAATTGTGCCTTTTCTTCCTATCTTTTGCATTTGAGACATATAAAAAACCTCTCTTATACATAAATTTTAGATGCCACATTGCTACAACAAAGTTATTTCTCCATGTATATTATTTTAAGTCTCTCTTGCCTCATATGAAGTTACTACTAACATGTTACTCTTTTTCCCATAAAAATTATGTTTGAATATTACACTATATTGTTATTATTGATTGTTTTACATTCTTTTATAAGATTAAGGTTTAGTATTATGTTTATATATCATTTTTTTGTTTTAATTTAATTTAATATTTTATTGCTTTAATTATTTAAAATAAAGTTTTTATTTGACATTTTTTTTACATTATTTACCATCTTTTTTTAAAAACTAAACAGAGGAAAATGAAATTTAAATAATTTTTTTTGCTAAGTTAGGGAGCATTTCTAATTATATTCTACTAAATAAAGTATATTAGTATTTTTATGTTAATTATTTTTTTATTAGGGAAATCAGAACATTATCTCAAAAGTAGAGCTTTAATTGTCATAAATTGTTTATACAGTGTCACAAAACTAATTAAATAATGTAATTTTAAAATATATGATAAACTATAAAGAGATTGATGACATTTGTTCCACATGCTAGCAATCAAGTAGTTGTAACTAAACAAAACAAGCCAAATAAAAATACCATTTACTTGGAGGGTAAGTAGACTTAGTTGGTCTTACGAGGGCCTGTGTCTTCAATGGAGTATGTAAACTCCAAATCTGTTAGTGTTTAACAAGCACATTTCCCTTTTCTTCTAGCCTTGAAAATGCAGTAGAACTTCATCTATGCTCAATATAATTTCTTGTTAAGCCTCATAACGACAACTAGTACCTTCTTATGACCTTTAACTACAAGTATATATTGACCATTTGTTGTCTAGTTTTCCTAGTCCTTGTGTTACCAATGTTTGGAACCCAACCCTCACACTCCTCCTCTACCTCTGCATAAAACACAAATATTCTTTCAACGAGCTTTTGTTTCAACATCATGAATTTCTCTTTTGACCCCTAGAGGGGTATACTTGACATGCATTGCAATAGAACATTTTACTCTTGTTAGGCTCCTGAGGTTTAGGGGAACCGATAGTTTTTTCTCTCTCTTCTATTATTAAACCTCAAAAGGAACATCGCAGGTGACCCAAGAATGAACAAAAAGAGAGAACAAATGGGAATGCCCAAGGGTGATAAACTCCTTTAAAAAAAGGGTACCATGAGTATAAGAAGAGAGGGATAGGGATATTAGAAGCCCCCAAGAAGAGGCCAACCAAACAAAAAAATGAGGAAACGATAAAACACGTTGAACCCCCAAAATTTTAAACTACTAGATGCAAGGATAATTGAGGCTAACTACACTGCAAGAAAGAGTCAATCTATTAAAGAAATCCATAAAACCAAGAAATGAAACCAGTAATTCTGCCTAGATTTTGGAACATTCAAATAATAAACCCAAAGTGCTAATAGGAGCAGGAAAAAAAATACCAAAACTACAAAGACCTGAATACCATCTACTTAGAATAATAATGAGATAACAGAACAAAGACCAAACCTTGACAAAATTCAGTCCTATTGGTGAAAACAAACCCATGAAGGATCCAAACTCTCAAAGATCAAATTGAAGGTGGCATAACCTTTACAATTTTAATCGTAATACTTTTTTATTTCCAATAGAGTTATCACCATCAAACTTCAAAAAATCCTAGATCTTTAAAAACAACATGGAGCCAAAAATATGGTCAAACAATCGCCAACAAGTGTAATATTGTTGAAACGATATGTGATATATTATCTGTATTTCCTTCATGTTATCAACAAACCAATAAGACATTCCTATCCTTGCCATCAATGCTTAGATTCCTAATCTTTAGCATGTATTTTGATTCCTTGTAGTGGAGTCGCTAATCGACCTTCATCCTACAAACACTCTTGATACCATTAAACCAAATGTATTGTTTGCATAATATCTCGCATGGGTTGGGCGTCAAATGGGTGAATCTCTCGATCCCCATTCCCCATGGATGTCTAATCCCTTTTTAACCCTGGTTTTCATTGTGATTTCTCACTCGTGATTATTCTTCAAATTAAACAATTTGAAGATAATATAAAAAATTCCTTTGATAAACAAAATATAATGAAAATGAAAACTATATTAAAATGAATCATGGTAACTTGTTTGATAAATTTTATAATATGACTCTGTCAATGAAATCAATAAATCAAATTAAAATGAAATTTAAACTAATCTTAATAAATAAATAAATAAAAGTTTTCGATTCAAAATTTTGAAGTTGACATGGATAACTTCTGTTAAAATTAATCATGGCAAATTGTTTGGTAATTTTTATGTTATGGATTCTATCGATGAAATAAAAAAAGCAAACTAAAATTAAATTTAAACTAATGTGAATAAAGAGTGTAATTTTCAAATAAAAGAAATTGAAAATAATATTAAGAACTACTTTAAGAAGATTCATAAAGAAAATGAAAACTATATTAAAATTAATCATAACAACTTGATTGGCAATTTTTATCTTATGGTTGTGAATTGGATTTTTCTTGGGTGGTTGGGAGGAATGTTCGTATCCTCCCCACCTAGGTTTAATTATGCAAGTGACATGATGAATTATTGTAATGGTTTCGAGCTTTGTTGTTGAATGGCCTTAAACCCTAAAGCATGTCACACCCTTAGGGATTGGAAGGTGGGGAGTTTTGTATCATGATCCTCCTCCCTTATGACCATTTTCTAACTCTAGGGGATCCACTTATGCTCATTTATTTGTGCTTTCTCCCACACTCCTTTCTTCGTGCGCTTTTGAACCCCCCTATGCACCTTGAGCGATCATTTTAAGACAAACACATGAAGTTCTTATCTTTATTGCAGAAAACAACGTTTTGTTAGTAGGTCGCAAGATCAAGTCCACAAAATAGGAAATTTAACCACACTTTACACCTCCAAGTTCCTTGAAATTAGTCCCAAAACACTTTCCCCCTAAATCAACCAACCCTCTAAAATTTTTTATGACTTCCCCCTCATCATTTTTCATGCCCCACATAGTATTTAAATTCTTTCTGAAGTTAGCAAATTGATAGAAGCATTTATCATTTTCATCACCTAATTTCATCTAATTTTCCCTAATTTTCATTTGCTAATATGCATCCCTATTTTCCCATAACTTATTTTTTCTTACTTCCAGTTCTTTGACTAATGATAGTTAGGCTACTAAAGAAGTTGTCTCCCTACTAAAACAAACACAAGGGGGGTATAAATCATGAAAAATTCTCACACTTCATCAACTCCTCTTGATCTATCGCGCGCCCCTACTGCTATGCTGCTGCTCCGCATGACCTAACTGGTTCTCGCCCTGTATGTAGCCACCTCTTAGTGGCCCCTTGCTGCTGAGCTATAGAGCAAATGGATCCTCCAAATGAGGGTGAGCCACCTCTAGAACGACAACAAGGAAATGAAGATGTAGCCAACGCATTTGCCTCTCTTATAGCTGCAACAGGACCTCCAAGAATTAGGCCAACAGTAAACAATTTTGTTAAAAAACTGGACGACATCGCAGAAATCTCTCTTCCTCTTGCCCTCCTATGCAGAGCAGCGCTGTCTCTTGCTGAACACGACCTAGTTGGATAGTTCACTAGGCTATAGCCGTCACCCAAATCGGTTCAGAAATGGGTTGAAGGAAACTGGAGCTCAACCATCAATGGTAAAATCTCAATAAGGTTTTGCGGAAGAGGGTACTGCACCTTCCATTTTGAAACAAAAGAAGGCAAAGATCTAATATTTAAGAATGGTCCATATTTCATGGATACCAGAGGGTTACACTTAAATCGATGGACTCCAGACTTCAATCATGAAATGGATGTACCCAACGTTGTGCCAGTGTAGGTCAGGTTACCTCACCTTCCTCTACCTTGCTGGGGAGATGAGTTAGTGAAGACCATAGGGAATATAGTAGGGAAATACAGGCAGATGTGAACCGAAGGACAACATGCATGCATGTGCCAAAATATGCATGGAAGTGCATTTGGGAAAGGGCTCCCGAAAGCGATAAAGATCAAAGTGGACCAATGGACGCACATACAATAGCTGTATTATAAACAAATCCCTTTCAAAAGTAAGGTATGCCACGATATGGTCATTTTGAAAATAGATGTTCTAAAAAAGAAAGAAAATGAAAGTGTAGAGGAACCAGAAAACAAATGGGAACAAGTAAAAAGGAAGAAGTCTACCAACAAGTAGCCTCCTCTTCCCTCATCGCAGCCTCAGGCCTCAACTGAATCTTCTCCTTCATCTCCTTCCATTGTCATCCCTCCACCCCTCACAAACTCAAACCCCTTTGGGCCCTTGGAAGATCCTTCCGACCCACCCTCACCTCGACCCCCCCCATTCTCACAACTCTCCCATCTTTTCCTCTCTCCATTTAAACCCTCGCTCTCCCCCTCCTCCTCCTTCAATGGACCGTATCTTAACCAGAAACTAATCCAAAGAGACTCTTCAAATCTACGAACATAAAAAAAAAGCAGGCAGAAAATCTAACAAGGAATTAAGGGATGAAGCAACAACCAAGGAGATGGCCCTAGGCACTCAGCAACTAATGGACTCCTTCTTTGGGAGAAGCTCAGGAAATAGCGAAAAAAATCAGGAGCGAGGGTAAATCAACAAATAATGATAGTGGTATCTTGGAATTGTCGTGGTCTGGGAACATCTTATAAAGTAAATGCAACAAGAGACATATTAATGAAAGAAGTTCTAGACATTTTCATGATCTAGGAGACCAAAATAAATAATCAAGAAGCTGGAAAAATGATACAAAAATAAAAAAATTATGAAGGAATAGTGCTAGAGGCCACAGGAGCTTCAGGAGGAATTTGCACCCTTGGAAAAAAAGGGAAATGGGAAATGATAAACCAAAAAATGGATAAGAACTAGATCAAAATTGATCTAAAGGAAATCAACACAAAGGAAAAATATAGCTTCATCAACATATACGCTCCAAATCATCACAAGGAAAAAGAGCAATGCTGGAATACAGTGAAAGAAACTCTAACAGAAACTCAAAATGGGAAAATAATTTTGGGAGGAGATCTAAATCTGGTTGGAAAAGAGAAATTTGGAGGAACATATCATGCTGATCCATCAAGGGAAGTTTTGGAACCAATAATGGAGCAACACAATCTAATTGACATTTTGCCAAGTAATGGGAAACACACATGGAGCAATAAGAGAGTGGGCAAGAGCAATATAAAGAAGAGGCTAAAAAGAGTACTAGTCCAAGAAAACATAGCACCTGATTTCATTTATGTCAAGTCCAAAATTATACATACAACGACATTAGACCATAAATCAATAATAATCATATTGGGTAAAATGGAGAATCAAGGTTCTCTTCCTTTTAGATATAACTCAATCTGGGACAACAATGAAGATTTCAGAATTCAAATCATAGAGGCTTGGGCAAAAAAAATTACATGTTCACCCCATTATGTATGGGAAACAAAATTAAAAAATCTGAGAATGAAGCTAAAACTATGGGCAAGAGAGAATGAAATTTAAAAAAAAATAAGGAAAATATAGCTGCAAAAAAAAATGGACAACATGCAAGCAAAAAAGGAAAACAAAGAGGAGGAAAAGAAATATTACTTGCAAGAAAAGGAATTATTTGGGAAATATATAGAGAAAATAGAAAAGAAGAAGAAGAGCTTAGAATGAAATCCAGATGCCTCTAGCTGAATGCTGGGGACAAAAACACTGCTTTCTTCCACAACACAATGAAAATAAGAAGAGTTAGAAACTAGATAGATCAAATTCAAGTGGACGGGCAAGAAATAAAGGGAGCAGAGGATCTGAGAAAAGCAGCTCATAACCACTTTAAAGATATCTTAATAGCTAATGAACAACCAGCAAATCATGAGGACTTTCTACACACACTAGGAAAAAAATAAGAGATGCTCATAACTTAGAAATGAACAAAGAAATCTCTGAAGAAGTGATGGCAGCAATATGGAGTCTTCACCCAGACAAGGCCCCGAGGCCAGATGGTTTCACAATAGCCTTTTATAGGCAACATTGGAACGTTATAAAAAAAGATTTCTTAAGAATGATTAAAAATGTCTTCAACAAAAAAAAAAGGGAGGAAATACCAAGTCATCTTATCTGGCTCTAATCCCGAAGGATCCCAATCCAACCACTTTCAACAGATTTAGACCAATATCTCTCTGTAACTCCTCCTACAAAATTATCACAAAAATAATAGCCAATAGAATCAAGAAAGTTCTCCCTGAAATAATCTCTGAAAACCAGGGAGGCTTTGTTGCTAGCAGGCAATTCATTGATAATGTGATTGTTGTACAGGAAGCTATCCACACAAGCATACAAAGGAAAGAGAAAGGAATTACTATAAAGTTATAAATGGCTAATGATTTTGACATGGTCAACCACACATTCCTAACAGCAGTTCTTAAAAAATTTGGGTTCTCTCAAGACATAATAGAGATCATACAGGCCTGCATCTCAGCCCCTTGGATTGTGCCTCTAATAAATGGAAGACCAATCAATTTTTTTCAGAGTTCAAGAGGGTTGAGATAAGGGTGGACGCTTTCACCATTTCTATATATTATTATGGCTGAAACGTTAAGAACAACATTAGAAAGACAAAGAAGAGAAAAAAAAACATTACAGGTCTCCAAATTGCAAGAGGAGTCAAAAGTATCAACCACTCCCTCTTCGCTAATGACACCCTCTTATTGGGAGGGGTAAGTATAATAGCAAAGAGATTTAAAAAAGTGATGGACGACTTTCTCCAGGTATCCAGAGGTCTCTTAAATGATTTGAAATGCATAATATATGGTTGGAACACACCATCAAGAACAATGCAAAGAATCTCGCAAATTCTTGAGATTCCAACCCAAGTAAGATGGACTTACTTCTTCTATTTAGGACTCCCAATTGCCAAAGAGAATCTGAAGGCTGAATTGTTGATCAAACAGGTTGAAAAAATGAAAGACAAAATCCAAAGATATGATGTGGCTCAATATGGCAGCTAGGGTGATTTTGATAAAGGCTCTACTTTCAGCTCTCCCAATATACCATTATGTGATAATTTTAGCACCGGCAAGTGCACATAAGCAGATGGAATTAATCATAAGAGGCTTCCTCTAGCAAGGAGGGAAACAAGAGAGCAAAAAAAATTAGTTTGGTCAAGTGGGATCAAGTCACATTACCACACGAACAGGGAGGACTATCCTTTCATTTACTAGGCCTAATGAATGCAACACTAGGAATGGAAATAATTTGTCGAATGATAACTGGAAAGGAGAGCTAGTGGAAAAAATGTCTCACCACAAAATACTTGAATCAATCCAGAACAAAGCTATTGATCGACATCATCCCTATGGGGCCGTGCACGCAAGTTTGGAAACTTGTGAAAAAAATAATCCCCTTAATCAGAAATCATATATCTTAAACTCTTGGCAACGGGAAAATGGTGTCAATCTGGGATGACAGAATCATGGGAAAAGAGCCCTTAAATCTCCAACTGGACCTCCAAGGCATTCAAAGATGGATGACAGAAAGAGGATTGGACACTCTCCACTCAATCTCAGCATGGGATCAACTAACTTGGCATGAATGGAAAAAATCCCATTAAATCTAAAAGGACAATGGGAGAAATTAAGACTTCACCTCAAAGGGGCAACACCCATAAGTATTGAGGAAGAGGACGATTTTGTTTGGGATCCAAGTGGAGGAGGATATACTGTTAAAACAGGGTACAAAGCACTTCAAGATCATTAAAATCATCAGGATTGGGACCTCTGGAAATTGGCATGGAAGACAGAAAGTCTTCCTAAGATCAAAACATTCATATGGACTCTTCTAAAAGGAAAAATACTAACTACTGAAAATTAAAAAAAAAAAGGGATACAGGGTCCTTCCAGGTGCTCCATGTGTCTGAAAGAAGAAGAGTCCATACAACATGTCTTTCTGGACTGTATGATAGTAAGAGAATGCTAGAAGCAGATTTTAAGTCCTCTAGAAATCAATTTTAATTTCTCAAACATCTTCTCAGAGTTCTATAAAGCATGGGAGAAGGTATATCCCTATTCTATAAAGAACAAGGCTACAATTAACAGGCTTTGGAAATGCCTCCCAATAGTCTTGTGTTGGTAGATTTGGCTAACTAGAAATAAAAGCATCTTCAAAGAACAACATCCAAGAACAGGTAGAATCTTATCAAAAACTTGGGGTTTAGTTTCAGAAATATTAAACACTAAAGGGATTTCAGCAGTGGATTACAACAACTTACAGTAAGAGGAGAGGTACTGAATTGGGAAAGCCATATTGAAAAATACTGGGAAAGCAGGAACAAAGAAAACTACTACAACACGAAGTTGGAAAATAAGGATGACTGAAGAAGAATTCCCAGAGTAGAAACAAAACAAAGTAGATTCAGTTTGTTCTTCGATGGGGCATGAAAAAATAATCCCAGGAAAGCAGGGGCAGGAGGAATTATAAGTGACTTAGATGGGAAAGAGATAGCCACTTATGAATGGGGCTTGGGAGAAACAACAAATAATAAAGTTGAAGCTTACAGTTTACTATTAGGCTCAAGGATAATAAAAAAGAAAGCAATCTGAGACCCCATAATAATAGGAGATTCAACAATTGTTATAGAAGCAATGATTTAAAACAAGAGCCCCAAAAACTCAGCTATGAACAGGACCTACAAGAGGATAAGAACTAATCTAAAAGGCTTAGGAATGGTTAACTTTAACCATGTTATGAGAGAACATAACAAAAAGGATGATAACCTTGCTAACAAAGTAACTGAAAGAGAGGCATGAAGTATTAAGGAAAATGAAAATATATACTCCAGCGCCATCCCATAGATCAAATCCATTTCCATGAGAAAAGAGTTAACCATTAAAAAAAATAATGAGAAAAATCAAACCAACTAGGAAAGTACAGTAGAAAATCATGAGGCAGATACTTTAGCAGTTGCACTCAAATGGAAATCGCAGGTGTATATACAAAAAATCAAAAACAAATCTGCCTCTATCATAAGACCGCGGGCCAAGGAGGATAGAAATCTTATTCATATGAATAGCACAAACATTTGTCATATCACTACCAATCTCCAAAGAAAATTTTCGCTCATAAATTGTAAGTCGCAACATATCTCCAACCACTGCAATAGCATCAAGCGTGGTCCTTACTCTTTGTTCCTTTACACGCACAATGTCCTGGAATTCTTCATTCTGTGTCTTTATCTACTGAGCTGCTATTGTATTCTCCTCTGTGTTTTCATCTCCCTGTGCAAACCTCTTACTGAGCCATTCATATACCGAAATTTATCTCATCTCCCTCAACGCCTTCATCCATCATATTTTGATCTCTCCATCTCAATTTATGCAGCCATCATTAAGCTCCCTGCAGACATCTCCTCTAAACGGTCTCAGAGCCCTTCTTCTATCTCAGATCGGGCGTCGCTGTGCCTCCCCTCCACTTGGGCAGTGACAATCAACTTTAATTCAGAGCTTTTTTCAAAGGAAGGTCAATCTTCAAAAATCAATATAATAGAGCAAAACAACATCAGTAGAAGGCAAAAGCAAGACAACATCAAGCACAATAATAACACTTACAAGAGGAACAATAGTCTTATCAAAGATATAGAGAAATAGTGGAATGAAATGGAATGCAACCCAATTGAAAAAGATGCAAAAAATGATGGATGTCCCACTTGTAGGGAAAATAAATTCATGATAAGCATATTCAATGAAGCCCTTCAGGAACTTAGGGAAAAAATGAGGAGCGATTTTATTTATCAACAGAGAGATATTGAAACTTAGAAAGCTGAAATTATTGCACTGAAGAATAGATATGTGCACTTGGAGGAAGCCGTTGCCTACATTAAGTCTACCAATTAGAGCAAGGAAGGAGAAAACTCAGTTCAACAAGGCAAGAAGCAGCACTCTCAACAGGAGCAGTCAGTCAATCAATATTGAAAAACCGAAAAATAATTTAATGTATTGCAAGTTTATATTACTCTCAGGATAGTATGTAAGGCAATATGCCAGGATAGACAAAGGAATGAATAGAACATTGGATCTCAATCATAGAAACAGGGACTACGCTCCCATTTTCACTTTTCTACGTGAATCCAAAATTCATCGATTGTAATAGGAGTATGCTCCTCTTTTATTTTTGCAATATAAACAATACCGGATCTTGTTAAAAAAAAACAACTCCTCTTGATCTAAAAATGAATAGAGGAAAAACAAAAGCTACTAGAGGATATTAAATTCATAAACAATAAGAATGTTCATTTTAATGTCAAAAAACAATTATTAACTAAGGAATTGGCCTGATTGGAAGTGACTAAGGTAGATGCTGTTGCATTGGTAGCATAAGTGGACGAGCCCTTGGAAGACATTAAAATCGTGAAGGCTAAAGCTTCCAAATCAGAGAAGTTCAAGGTACCCTCTCCTACCATCATAATATCAGATGTGGGGACTCTGACACTCCTAAGCTACAACAAAAAGAAATGAGTTGCTAAAGGAAATTAAATATTGGAAGGTTAAGCATCATCACATCACTGATCAAGTTGCCAATTTAAAGGCCTTAACAAACAAAAGGAATAAAGATCTAACGAAGCAAGGTGGAAAAAATAAAATTATACCATGGATTATATCAATGAAATCAATAAATCAAATTAATAAGGCATCGAGAAATTGGTGGTGTTAATAATGAGTTGGGCTAAAGGGTGGGGTGTTTTCTTTCATGGAAAAAATAAAACTATAGCATGGATTCTATCAATGAAATCAATAAACCCACGAGGTTTAGACTAGTTGGTTTGAGTGAGGTTTAGTCCCTAGTAGGTTTTAGGTTCAAACTTCATGGGGAGGAGTTGAGGATGAAAGTCACTTTTGGGGAATTAAACCATCCCAAGGGGCGTTCAAGCTTGAACGAGCTTCACACAATCCTAGTGATAGCATCTGACTTTCCAATAGATGGGTTGGCCCTAACCTAGGTTCAACCTAGTTATAAAATAAAAATAAAAATCAATAAATCAATAAATCAAATTAATTTGACATTGGGAAATTGATAATGTTAATATTGAGACTAAGAGGAATATATATATATATATAATATATATATATTATATATATATATATATATATATATATAATATTATATATATATATATATATATTTTATATATATAATATATATATATAATATATATATGTTTTTTTTACGAATATTAGGAAATAAAATGAGTTACGAAAAACTAATTAATTATCTAATTAATAATTTAGAATTTTCTATAAAAAGTATCTTTACATCCCATATAAGGAACATACATGTTTCAATCCTCGAGGGAGTGCTCACACTCGACAACAAAGCTCAAAGTCATTACAATAAAACTCATGATGTCACTTGTGACAATTGAATCTAAGTGCGAGGAGAATAGAAATCACTATTTCCAACTACTTGAGATAGACTCAAATAACAATTAATAAATAAATTAATTGTTAATGATATGAGTGACATTTTTGAAATGGGATGAAAATAAATTGAATACTTAATTGTAATTTTTAATAGTTATGATGGTAATAATGTTATGTTCGTATATTTTATAAGAACAATGTCAAGGTGATTATTATTAAATGTTTTAATCTATTGAATTTATATCTAAAATCATTAAATTTATACTCATGAATTTTTCTAAATTTTTTTAAACAATATAAACAATTAAAAAAATTATACTTTATCACTCAAATCTTTAAAATATGTGTAAATAATTGAAAAAAATATATTTTATCATTTGAATTTTTGTTAGATTGGAATCAAAACTCTTAGACATCGCATTTTAAATATTTTCTAATGAATTCAAGGAATAAATGTTGAAATCAAAGTTGGACTAATTGTAGTAGATTCCTACTAACATATCATTAGAGTAGAATCCAATTAGGACAAAATAAAGCTCATTAAAAGCTATCACAATGAAAGAGTAATCAATCTAGATCCATCTTAATTCTGGATCTACCAAGTGTCGAGAAGGATCATAGAGAGGTTTTCATCTCAAGAGATTTGATCCCTCTGAGTGCTTGATAGATCCTTAGCTAAAATGAATATAGGCTAGTCTAATTAATAATTAATAATTTTATGTTTATGTTTATTTTTTAAATTTTATTTCATTTTGATTGAATCATAATGTTAAACATTGTAATATCTCTATTATACTGAATTGGAGAGTGCTTCTCATTACAGGCATTATGGCTAGTTTGTTGGCATTAATATCAACTTGGATTGTGGTCTTATCACACTAATTGTGATTGACAGTAGAATTGTAAGAGGATGCAAAGGTGTCTGGCAAAGCGATGATTTTCTCTAGCCTCCGTATAACTATAACACACCCTTTGTTCTCAACAACACAGGCCATAACGTGAGTCACCTACTTTATATGTCACGTTATAACACACCTCTTTTGTCTAGGTGACCAAGTTACCCACCCTGACCATCTTTTGTGTAAAAGT
The DNA here is from genome assembly GCA_000404065.3 of Pinus taeda. Classification (NCBI taxonomy): domain Eukaryota; kingdom Viridiplantae; phylum Streptophyta; class Pinopsida; order Pinales; family Pinaceae; genus Pinus; species Pinus taeda. The sequence goes on from APFE030579647.1 coordinate 22,921, forward strand.
AACCAACGTGCACATCATTTAAGCAACAATAAGTCTATGGTTCAATGGTAAATGAGTAAAATGGTCCTATGGATGAAATATATCCATTGATTGGGTCTGAAAATTTATTTAATATGGATACATAGAGATGGCATTAGTCACTTGGTCCAGGGGCATAAATTGTTTTTTAATTCTTTATGAAAATTTTCCAAAAATGATTTTTATATGAAGAAGGTCAGTGAATTGGTCCATCAACAAAACTATGGTTTTTCTTTGTAGTGATTAAAGGATGGAGAAAGTAGCTCGTTTGGGGTAGCTCAATTGGCAATGGCCGTGGAAATGAAGTCTCACTGAACTGGAAATCTTGGGTTCAAATCTTGTGCTATCCCTGGTCGAGTTGAGAAGTTGGACATGATGAAGATATAGTCCTACCAAGCTTACAAAATTAATAGAAAAAATGTAAAATACACAATGAGTTCAAACAATTGATGTGGATCTAAAAAAGCCATCTACTTCTTAGCTCTTATCTTTCTTTTGAATTATTTGATCTAGTACATGTGGTACTAAAAAATGGTAGCTATCCGGTTTTATTTATAGAAGGAGAATCCCTCCAGTGTGCAAATGTTGCGTGGTTGAGAGATGATTCAGATATCTAATACGAGATCCCATGCACATTAGTAAAGATCGTAAGCCTTTGATCTGGTCCTCTCTCTGAGTAAATTCATTTACTTGTTTAAATGGCCGATTTTATTGATATTTGCTGAGACTAGTTGTAGATCAAAGCAAGCTGTGGATCAAAGAAAAGGTTGGAGAGACTGAGGTTTTATATTATTACAAAATGATCTGAATGAGTGCACAGAGGCAAGTGCAATTGACCCTCCTTGATGTGTATAACTCACATGGAATAATTATGGTTTGGTTGACATACTCGTGGTACAAATGTTGTAATTAGACTTGTATACCTGTAACCAATTATAAACAAGAATCATGGTAGATTTTATTGGTGAAAAGACAGAGCATTGATGCGTGGAATTTAGAGGAGCTATGCTGCAATAGAGATCAAAATTTTATCTAACATACTTGCTTTGCAGGGCTTGACGTTATGATCATTTATCTACTGTATTCATTCTACTGTGTTTTATTACGAGTATTGTGGTCATTTTAGTAGTGGATTCTGATGCATTTGGGCCAGCTTGAAGAGGTAGCGATGGATAAAAAATGATAATGTTTTGTATATGCCACTAGCATATATAAGAATAATGTTTATGGCTCATATTGTTTATGCCGGATCATACGACTGAGCATAATTAATGTATGGGGGACGGATAATAGTGTGACTGCAGCTTTTGAGGCTATTTCCTTGACAAAAGATATGTCACAAAGTTAATGTGTCATATATGTTGGAGTATAAATCCCTATAGTATTTATATGCTTCTGATCTCAACGTATTTATGAGTATGATACTACTTGATGTGCAAAGTAGGATGGTTGAGTTTTTATATCATTGATATATCGTTGAGTCTGGTATTGGTACTCGTTGAGTGTTAGTTTATCACTGGGTTATTTTGGGTAGAGATGATGAGTATGAAGTTATTGAATTGTTGTTAGGGTATTGAGTCATTATGATATGATGCTTGTTGGTGTGATTAATGTATTTGAGAGTAATGAGAGGTAATGATTTGTGAGTATTTGTATGGTGAATTGTTGTGACTGAGTAGACTTATATGTACTGAGTTTTGCTTCATGATGAGATTGTTTTCTTTGAATTAGGGTTTGATGCTGATTATATAGGCACATGTTGACAAAAATTGTTTATTGGAGCATATATGGATAGACTAATATTGACTAACAATGCGTTTTGCAAGGACATAACACTGGTATAATTTTGGGCCACTAGCAAGTATAACCTTCGCTTGTGGCAACAAATTGATTACAAGGATAAGAGGTTATTTACATTGTTAAAGTAAGCTTTGTTGATGAATTATGTAAGCATTATGCATTTTACCTATGAGTTGATGTAATGTCAGGCTTGAGTTGAGTCAAAGTGTCGGCTAGAGTGATAGAAGATTGAGTCAATTCATGTTGATTGTCAAAACTTTGTTATCATTATGGAGATATGTTCCTATTGTGATGCTACTAGATAAGGGTTTGGCATTGATGTCGTGGCTAAGTGAGAGGGATTTTTGTGATTATATGTTGCTGATGGTTCATGGGCATTTATATTGTAGTGGGAATGATATGAGAAAATAATTTGAATCAATTGATGGTTGATGTATATGGTTATGGCTTGCCAATAACTCATTTGGTTATTGCAGAGAAAGTTTTGTTTTCAGTTATGCAAAGGAGATTATATGGTCATATTTGTATCTAGTTACTGAACAAATTTGATTATTGATCAGATATTTATTGTAGAGAGGCTTTCGTATCTTGTTATTCAAATTGAGTAGAAAGTTATGTGTGGGTCTAGTTTGAAAATCAAATGAAACATGGCCTACAAGATTTAATTTATGTTGCAGGTGGATCCAATGTGAAAGATTTTGAAACAAGTTCCACAGAGGGTTTGAGGGTTGGAGCATTCAATAAGGGAGTGGTAGCTTCCTTCTAGTGGTGGCCAGTAAATTTGATTAGGGGATAGTGACTTCCTTCCAGTGGTAGCTGGAGAAACAATAGGAGGTGGTAGCCTACAACAGGTAGGAGCTTGCGCATTGGCAAGGGTTTGCGCCAATACAAGATGTAATAGAAGATTTTCTTTATAATAATAATAAGAAGACATAGACAACAACAACAATGGTTTTTCCACCTAATATCTAGTGTCCCTATGTGAAGATGGGTTCTTATGGTTCATGTGCTTTATGATATATGCTTTCATATACTGCTTACAATTTTCATAAGTTATCCGACAATGCTTAATTCAATTGTTCATTAACATCACAAAACAAAAGTTAAAACACTAATTGTATGAAATACTGATTCA